>BQNB010084234.1:0-27962 GCA_026074375.1 Tanacetum coccineum
TCGTTTGAGAAACTATTGTGTGTTCTTCTTAAGTACTGCCTACTAGATTCCGCATAGTTGACAGTATATCAGTGTTTCAATAAGGAATAACGATCCTACAGAAGTTTTTCTACTTCTTTCTTAATGACGTCGTGGATTTTAGGGTTAACCCTTCTTTGATGTTGGACTGAAGGTTGGTAATCATCTTCTAAAAGGATTTTGTGTGAGCAAAACTCTGGATCTATGCCTCTTTTTTAGAACGTTAATGAGTGAGGTCTTTTCTTCTTGGCTTAAATCTTTTGAAATTATGACTGGAAGCTTGTTATTTTCCTTTAAAAACGCATACTCGAGATGCGGAGGTAACTCTTTAAGTTCGACTTCGGGAATTTTATCTTTTGGTTTAAGTAAAGATTCTTTTGGTTCAATGACTTTAAGATCCTTTTGAATTCCGGGTCTTTTTGAAGTTCTGGTAAGTAATCTCCTTGGTTGGGTGAAGGTAATGGATCATTGTTGAGAAGTGCCTCGAGAATGAGAATGTCACCCTCGGGATCGTAGTATGTAGCATTGAAAACTGGTGAAACTGGTTCATCATCGATTGCTATGAAAGCATCGGCTTCTTCAAGAGGCAGTAGAAATCATTTCATCAAAAGGAGTAAGTGCTTGGGATGAAATAGAAACAATCGGTTCGAAGTGCGGAGAAGATTGTGTAAGCAATGGAATTCAGAAAATCCAAGTACTTCTTGTGAATATTCTTCCCAAGTGAACATCGATTAGATCTACTTTCTTAATGGATTCGAGATTGGTGTATGAAATGGAAGGCTGCATCCCCACATTTAAGGGTTAATGATTGATCTCAATCATAAGAGTAATCTCTCTTCGTAAACATCGATTAAAGATGAGCTGTTCTAAGGAAAGGGTCGCCCGAGTATCAAACCGGTATCGAGGATCGGCTATAAATCTAAAACAACAAAGTCGGCAGGAAAAGTAAAATTTCCCTACTTTGACAAAACATTTTCAGCTACACCGGTTGGTTGGAAATTGTAACGGTCAGCTATATTCTAAAACCATTTTTGTTTTTGTTAGGCCAGAGAGTGATGCTTTTTCCAAATGGATAAAGGCATGAGATTGATACATGCTCCTAATCGGCAGGGTAAGTAAACTATCGAACCTGAAAAATAACATGGAATGAGAAATCGACCGGGTCAGGTCACCTAGCTTTTCTGGAAGGCTTTTTAAGGGACAACCGCACTACAATTTTCATTCAACGGTGTTTGGTTACTCAATTAACTTGTACTTTTTTATTTAAAACATCTTTTTGAACCATCGGAGCAAACTTTGGCAATTGATGAGAGCATCCAGCGGGAAACTTAGCTCAAAATGAAGATTACGGATAAGATTTCATAAACTTTGAGCTAGGATATATCTTTTCACGAATCTTTTCTTTGTTGAGTCTTGATGGGTAAGGCAAATTAGGTTTGGCTTTGTTGGCAACGAAAGAATTCTTTTCGTTTGGTTCTTTGTCTTTGGTTTGTTCTTGGACGAATGGAGGAGGTTGGATGTCTTCGGTGCTCGGTAGCTCCGTATCCTTTGTCACCTCACTTTCCTTTTCCACCACCGGCGGTGGAATCGGAGGTCCATCGTATGAAACACCACTACGAGTTGTAATGCCTTGGCTTCGTTCCTTGGGTTTGGAATGGTATTGCTTGGGTAAAGAACTTGAGTTTGGTTGGTTTGCTAAATCTCAACTTGGTGCAAAGGCTTGTTAACAAACTTGTAACATTTGCCATTTGATTTTGCAATCCTTGATTTTGATTTTGCACATTCTTCAATATTGCATCGTTTGCTTTGACGTAGCTTTCAAAATCCGTTTTCAAAACACTATTTGTTGGAGGTTGGTAAGGTAAAACTTGATTGATTGGTGGTTGGTATTGTGAGCTTGTTAACTTGATTTTGGTTGTTTTGACGGTTTTGATTAAAGTTTCCTCCACGGTTTTGGTTGAAGTTAGAATTGGTCCCTTGATAACGGTTTGGTTGTTTTGGACATTCGGTTGATTGAAACCCGGTGGTCTCATTTGACTTGCCAAATTGGAAAGGTTGTTCTTTTGGCGAAAAATTTCAACGGCTGCGGTTGTTGAAGATTGTTGGATATTGTCCTTGATAAACGTAAAATCGTTTCCACTCGAGTTAACGACAAAGGTTAATGTGATTTGATCCACATGTGACACTAACTTCCTCACTGCTTTAACTGGTGAGGAGTAGTAACAACATAAAGCTTTCATTTGATTCATATTTGGTTTATCTTGATGGTTCTCTTATCCTCGAGAGAAGCGGTATCTTGTTGCATATCGAAAGAATTATTAGGAAAGAGAAGAATTAGAAAGAGGAGCATCCGTATCACTCTTGAATCATTAGCACGACTTCTGGAGTAACGACTTTATGGCTTGCTTTTATAATCGCTAACCTTCTTGAGGCATATTGTTGTTAAAAATTGCCACCTGCTGCAGAATTAAGGCATCTTTGATCGTTGGAGTTCAAAGAATTGTAAAAAGTATCGAGTTGGTGGAGTTCGAGAAGCCCTGGTGAGGACATTGTCGAAGGGAGTCCTTTTAAAAGTTCCCTTGCTTCATTAAAGGCTTCGTTTGTTTTTGATAATAGGTAATGATCATTCATTACCGATAGTAAGTGGTTTTTGAAGGTTGGAAGTATTGGTTTCAGGAATCTTTGAACAAGGTCGTCCCATGTGAGAATTGATCTAGGAGGTTCTTTGTTAACCAATCTCGGGCTTCGCCGGTTTTAGAGAAAAAGGAAAAGCAAAAAAGCTTACCGAAGTGTTCGGAACTTCTGGATGTCTAAACGTTGAAGTGACTTTATTAAAAAATCGAAGGTGATTGTGAGGATCTTGTCTACCCGTAAACTTATTGCTTTGCACAAGATTGATTAAAGGTTGCTTAAGCTCGAAATTGTTAGCATTGATCGTGGACTATCGATAGCATCTTCATAAACCTTTCGATAGGTGCTTGTAACATTTGGGCAATTGTCGATTGTCGGCCATTGGATAAGTTTTGTTCAACAATTGGATCTTGTAACTCAAAATTTTCAACAACCGGAAGAGTTTGTTGTTGACGACGTCTTCGAGATTGCGAACGAGTGCGCATAAAAAGAAAAACTAACAATTTAAAAAGCAAAACTTTACACTAATTTTTTTTTAAAGTGAATTTTAACGGTTACACGAAAGAGACTTAAACCAAATAATCAACTACTTCACGGTAGCTCTTGAAAATTGCTTTTCAAGGGTGCGTATTGGTAGAGACACTAAGGCAATGTTAAATCTTTGATTCGATTTGGGAACCAACAAGTTCAACCGGAATTGAAAGATAATATCTTCAATAGAAGATATTATTGGTGGTGTTCGTTTACACTTTGTTTATTATATTTTTTAAAGGACAAATTTTTTATGTTTTTGAATTTTTGATTTTTTTTATATTTTTATCTTTTACTTATATTAAAAAGAAAAGAAAAATATTTTTTACTTTTTATATTTTTGATTTTTGATTTTTACTTTTGAATTTTTTAATACAAAAATGAAACTTTCGAGGAAGAAAGGATCAAGATGAGGTATCTCTTTTTCTATTGACAATTTAGGTTCACGTATTCCCTTGTAACACGTAGGCACGTAGCAGATGATAATAAAGGGAAAAATCTGTTAATTGTTCGATTGTCAATGTATGTACGATATTAAATATGTGATACACAAAATTTCACATGGGTTTTAAAGAAATTAAATCTCAACTTAAATGAACTTAATTGAGCAAGTGTCTTGTTATCCTGACAAAGACCAAAAATTTGAACAAACTCGAAATAAAAAGTTTCTTCAATATGTAAAAGCTTATCACTAATGTATAAAACTAACCTAACATCCTCGCTGAGCAATACCAAACACCCCTTTACTGTCCATAATGCATTAAAATTCTTCTACTTATTTCTATTAGCATATCTTAGTAAGCAAATCAAAAGACTATTTACTGAAGTGCTTATATCTAAGCGGCTTATAAGTGCTAATTTATAAGCATAAAAATAAGCAATGCCAATCACCCTCTAGAAAACAAAGTAAATAAGCAGATAAGCACTTAAAAGAGTAATCCAAAAACACCCAACGAATACAACAGATAGAAAGCATAAAAGCAACAACTTTTCATATCGCGTCATAGTAAGGAGTTCCAATTTTCTTCAATTCAGGGTCCCTGTTCAAGAATTTAAAAAAGATTACACTGATAAGAAAAAAATCCAACAAAAACCATATTCAAATCAAACCTTGCTATATTAACTCCAGTTTATTGGATTGATGCGCATCACCTGTTAAAAACGTTCCTGTGATTCTGACTTTCTTCAAAGCAACCCCGTTTTCTTATCTTTTTTAGACTACCAACAAACCCGACCACAAAAAGCTGCAAGTTAATATCAAAAGCAATAGACCTTCACCTGTAATATCACTCAAATCTTTTTCAAACATACAAAATTGATATAGATAGTGGGGCGGTGGAACCACTGCGTGTGTGTGTGTGTGCGGCTGATAAATTTTCGTGGGAAACCATTGTGTATGTGTTTTGGGGAGGTGGAAGAGGGTTTATCAGTTATAGAAAAATGAGAAGGTCTGGAAGTTTCATGAGAAGAGAGTTTGATAAAGATTTGTTACAGGTAGCATGATTTTTATTTTGGGCTTGATCTCTCTTTTTTTGGGCATACAATTTTTGAATAGCACATGGTAAAACAACGTAGTTTTATTCCATCCATAGTATATGTATATAATTGTGATTCGGTATTCACCTTTTGGGGATGTGGAGTCTTTGAAGCTTGCGTTTGTGAAACTTCATGACGTGATGATGTTTGGCAGTCGATTTTAGTAGTGAGTTCAATCAATTGGAATTATCAGGGATGTGAAAGCCTATTTAAGTGCTCAATCAAATAACTTGTGTTTAATGATACCTTATGATGTGTAAGAAGTCTCTCAACTAAATGGTTATGATTCCAGCTTCTACTTAAGACACGTCATAATGATTTGTAAGATATATATTTGAAATGGGAGGTTATTTGTACACACAATTTTTTTGCAATCCACCACTAAATATACATCTGTGTGTTGTATTGTGTGCATCAGCAGGTGTACTTTAGTGGTAGATGGAAAAAAAGGGTACAAATCACCTCCCATTTGAAATAGTTAGATGTCGTTATAAAAACTTACTTGCTTAATAACTCACCTGATACAAGTTTATAATTGCATAAATCATACATTCTCATGCTGAAATTGTGTTAGTTTTCTATAGAGATGGGCAAAAAAACCGGTTCCCAAACCGGGTTCCGGGTCGAAACCGGAAACCGAACCGGTCAACCCCGGTTTTGACCAAACCGGTTCCGGTTTTTGGCCAAACCGGCGGTTTGGAACCGGTTCGGCTTTCCACCGAAAATGCCGGTTTGACAACCGGTTTTTCGAACCGGTTTCAAAAACCGGTTTGGACCCGACCCGATTTTGTGAGGATAATTGAGGACCCGGGAAATCACCCTTTTTCTGATTTTCTTATCCTTTCTATCTTATCTTGAGACAATGGAGGACCCTGGAATCACCCCTTTTCTCATTTTCTTATCCTATCTATGATTTTCTTGTGCTATAAATAAGTGTGTTATATTACATTGTAAATCACAACTTACATTACATACAATCCTTCTTAAGCAAATTCAAAAACCTATCCACCTCAATGGCAAGTGAATCCGCCTCAACTACCACCGGTGCTGGTTCAACAAGTGCACTGACAATTCGTGAAATCATACCAACCAATCGAACCCCCGAAGTTTGGAAAGACTTCAACATGTGCATTATGACCAACGGTCATAAAAAAGCACAATGCAAGTATTGCTTTCATTTCTTCTCGGAGGGTTCCAACACGACGTTGAAGAATCATATAACTCATCCGCATTGTGAAGTATTAAAGGCGCAGCAGAATCAGAATCCGGAAGCGGGGCAAACGTCGATGGGAAGAGATGGGCAAATTTTCATGTTCAATCCGGATTATCTTCGTGAACAATTCGCGGGGTTGGTGATTCAACGGGGGTTACCATTCAACCACTTTGACCACGAGCAGACAACGAGGGTGTTCCAAAACACTATGCAACCGCGATACACTCATGTAAGTCGTTCTACTCTAAAACGTGATGCAATGAAACTATGGGTAGCGGCTAAACAAGCAACAATTGATGGTTTTGGTAACTTAAATAATAAGGTCAACCTAACAACGGATATATGGTCCGCTCCTCATAATTTGCCCGGTTCTTACATGTGTGTTACCGCACATTGGATTGAACCTAGTACTTGGCAAATGATGAAGCGGGTCATTTCGTTCGAAGAGTTTTCGTTAGTTCACTCGGGTACAAACTTGAAGTATATGTTGGAAAAAGTCTTTGTCACGTATGGTTTGAAAGAAAAAATTTATGTCAATTACTTTGGATAATGCAAGCAACAACACAAGCCGCCATAAAAAACACTAATATGAAAATACAACCCCCAATGGTGGTGATGTTTTTATCATAGTCGTTGTGTTTGCACACATCATAAACTTAGTTGTGCAAGCTGTTAAAGTCCCCAGAATTTAATCAAATGAAAAGTCTTTCAAACAAATGTTAAAAGATGTTTTAAATCTGTGATAAAATCCAAAACGACTAGATGGAGAATCTTAGGATGCAGATAAACCTTTGTTATCACCAAATTGGGGACGTTGATACACGATGAACTCACTTTTGAAATGTTTGAAAGTGGTTTGAAACAGAAACCACTTGGCGTATTTTCATGAAACATTTTGTCCAATAAAGAATGGTAGAAGGTTTAAAAAATTTCTGGTGGAATATTGGGTTATGAGAAATTTAAACCCATTACTTGAATTCTTTCAAATGCTACGTTATTTTGAGGGTTTACTACCCCAACATCTCCATGGTACTTTCAACATATTTTTTTTCATTAGTTGCAGATATCTGAATTAGAACTTGAGGGGGGGTTTTTTCATGTATGGTTAAACCAATGAAGAAAAACTTGGAAGTATTTTGAAAACATCACCGATAATACTTGTTCACCGCTCTAAATCCATGTATTTATATGTAATCCGGGTAGACTACTTAACGAGAATAAAGTTAGGGCTCGGAGTTTCAAGATGATGGTTTTGCAACTAGTCATTGGATTAGTTTCAACGAATCTTTTCAAGTTTGTATAATATGGTATATACAAACATATGTTACTAACCATACTCAATCACAAGTGGTGGGTGCTTCATCGGGGGGGTCGTGATCCTTATGCTCGATTGCTACACGTTTAAAAGGCCATACAAAAAAGGCAAGGAATGACGCTACATGTACTCCCGAGTGTATGTGCATATCCCAAAGCGATTGTCTCACATCTTCAATCCCTACCTTTGCAAACTTTTGATTGTATTTGGTTTTGAAACAAAGGAAAATCAGTTTCCAGTTCTATCCCGCATGGCCATGGGATATATTAAGTGTCCAAGCTTTTCGTAGCTTTTGAAACCACATTTTCAAACAAGTGGGAAGTGGTTGACAATCCAAAACAAGACTCACTCCGAGTCTTTAGAGATGTGGGCATGGCTTGGAAGGATCACTTAACGCTCAGGAGCGTAAACAAACACAGAGAAGAAAAATGATAATCTCCTCTTTGAACTACCGCTAGACTTGAAGAATGTGTCTTTAATGTCGAGGTGCAACAAAATGAAGCCATCAACTTACCGATCAAGAAATACGTAGATGCTAGTAGCGACGCTTCAGTCAAGAGAACCACGACATATTATATGAGAGCACAAGCCGAAGAGACCAAACCGAGATCGACATGATGGGTCTAAGTAACATGGTTACGACTAGTATTGTTTTTATTTTAAATGTTGTATTTACTTTTATGTGTTTGTATTTCCTTTATGTTTTATTCTTCTGTTGTATTCTTTAATTAATATTATGGTTGTATTAAAGAAAAGTTGAAAGGTTATCAGTTTATAGTATATCACCACAAAAAATTTAAAAAAAAAACCGGACCAAAACCGGTTAACCGGTTGAACCGGAACCGAACTCGGTTCAAAACCGGCAAACCGTTTCACCTGCAACCCGTAAGAAATCGGTTCCAAACCGGTTTTGGGTTTATCTCAATCTGGCCCTTCCCCCTTGTTGACCGTAACTGGTTCTTGTTGACCCCAACCGAACGATCTGGTTAACCGTTTTGCGCCGACTATACATCAAGTCCCCCGCGTGGCCAGCCCTAATAGATCTTGACGCCTGTAAGGTTGTAGACAACTTTATCTTAGATCACAACAACTCTATGAAGAACTCTAACAAATGAAACTATTGTTTACGCGGAAAAAAACAACAGAGTAAAGAATTACTTAAACCAATGATCCCTCTATGGATCTTCTCATGATAATAAACGTGTTTCTAATGAATTCAATCAGTTACATTCAAAGCCGTAAGTTGCTTAAATACCCATGAAACCTTAACTAAAATCTAAAGTGATAAGGGTTATCACTTCTAGATATTCTCATACATATCCTATTACTAACTAACCTCCTAACCAACCCGAGTAAGCAAATAATACTAATAGGACTAATATTGTATTACCACAGGAATGACTTTTTACTGCCAGTACTAACTATACTACTATCCTTACCAGTAGGAACTACACTACCAGCAGGAACTGTTTACTCTACCAGTAGGAACTACATACCTACTAGTAGTAACTATCTATTACAAAGTTCCTAACAATCCTCCCCTAAACTTGAATTTAACATAGTTAACTTCAAGTTTCTAGATAGATCTTTCCTTGAAAGCACCAGAAGATTGAACAGCTACATCTTGAAACCGTCTTCAAAAGCAAACTTCAGAATAGTGAAGCAGCAACAAGAAACTTAGCATCAAAAGATAGACAGCAACAATATCACCACAGCTACATGAATGGGTTTGATGAGCCTTTACCAAGTAGCCATTCACTCTTGGGCTAGTTAGTCCATTGGCACCCAGAAAGGGTTAAATCCATGGAGGACTAAAACCATTTTCCACTTTCAGAACATGAATCATAGTAAGTGGAAGAACTATATGACTTTTGGCAAGTCGTTACAGCCATCAACGGATTTGATTTAGTCTTTACCAAGAGTCGTACCCTCTTGGACTAGCCACTTTTTCATTCCAAGAACATGGCAAGTGAACACCTATCCAGTTTTGGGTAACCTGGCAACCATCAACGGATTTTATAAGCCTTTACCACATAACTGTTTGCTTGTGGGCTAGACAATCCTTGAGACCCAGTAAGGGTTACTCCCATGGTGGATTGCAAACCATCTCAACTTATTGGTACTTTAAACATCAGTCAGTTGAGGGACTCTATGATTTTAAGCAAATCATTAAAGCTATATCTATTCATTCTGGTCATAGACCTGGGAATTGAAACCATACCTCAATTAATTCTAGCCTGATGGCCTGGTAATTGAGAACCATAGAGTGTTGCACCAAAAAAAATTCCCGGTAAAGATTTTGCCATAAAACCAGTTTAGCAATATAGATCAATGAAACACAAAGATAAGCCTGAAATGCAAAATGCTCATCTACAGTTTTAAAAAAAAACCAAGTGATCTTTCCCCAAAAGAGTATACCAAAAATCAAGATGTTCTAAGAGACAAAAAACAACATTTACAACAAGCTGCACAAATTATAGAAGAAAACAGAAAAACAAAATATAAGAAGATAAACATAACACCAGTCATGAACCTTAGGACGCCTTGAATAAGAAGTTTGTTTCTTGAGAAAGGCAATCAACTAAACCACAGTGGTAAGTTCATTACCCACGGTGTCACGACTAATTTCCAGCTGATGATCAAGCATTCTGTCGATAAGATTGACAGTGAGAGGATACTTCTTGTTGACACACATATGTACCACTAGTCCACTAACCGTCTCCAACACATGAACACTAGTATTAGAATATAGCTTCCAGCTTTGAATAACCCACGTGTGTTGGTTCTTCCAAACATCACTACCATCATCTACTTCAGGAGAATCTATCAAAACCTTAAGATCTCCCTAAAGTACACTCCCGTAGGTTTCTTATCCTGATAAAATGTCATCACACGACCATAGATGATCAGTAAGTCTGTTCTAGTAACCAAGTGAAGGATTTCCCTACGTCGTGAGAAGCACTTGCGAGAATTGTCTTTCCTGTAGATGACATTAACCCAACCTAACCCCGTAGGCAATAACTCTCAGTCAACAACAGCATGCAAATGAACGGGTGTATCATCATCAGAATCAGAATCTGCATCAGAAGCATACTTAATGCACATTTTGTGTTCAGCTTCAGGATCTCCGTCTTCAATAGGAATGGTAGAGCGAGAAGGATGAACACCTTTTCGACCGAATCATTTCCTCTTGGTACCAACCTTCTTAGTTGAGGAAGCAGTTTGTTGTGCTATAGAAGTAGTGGTAGAAGGAGCTTTAACTAGAGCATCTTGAATATCCTAAGAGTGAGAAGGAGCAGCAACTTCCTCTTGAGAAACATTTGGAGAAGGAGTTGCACCTGGTTCTTCCTGGGGAACACCGTGAGAAGTAGCAACAAGATTGACATCATCACCACCAGTTTTGAGTTTCTTTGAAGAGGCACGAGCCTTTGGACTGCCATCTCGTTTGAAACCCCTTGTGAATGCAACAGCTCGTTGGATCTTGTCAAACTCCTCTTGAAGCTGTTCAGGAGTGAGTTTTCGAACTTGAGCCATAGTCCAGCCATGGAGTAAACAGCAGACATAGATTTTTCACATAAGTGCGGCATATATTGCCATGAGCAGAGAATGTGTCATAGCCTATCCCATCCTTTCTTGAGCCTGTTTTTTCATGCAAGTTCTTTTCTTTGAGTATTATACCAACTCACCATCCTGCTGCAAAATCATCATCAATTAAATTCAACCCTAAAAATGTGAGTGAAGAGAGGTCGGATTTTCTTGAAGACGAGCCAAAATTAAATATCCCAAGCAGCACTGAGGTATTAGCAGCAATGCAAGAACCTCTTACTATCTCTTTTTCTGTGGGCTTCCAGACATATCGAAGTCTTGGACATCTGCCATAGCTAAATTAGCATCCCTTCATACAGAGATACAGGCTCTTTGTTTTTTCGAAATCTACGAGTTTCTTGAGCTTGTAATATCTCAGCAGCCTCCCAACCTAGTCATTCTTCTTCCAATTGCTTGAAAGTCTTATGCTGAGTTGTAGAGTGTTTGTCAACAGCAATACCTTTTCCCTTTCTGGCATCTCTTTTAGGTGATGAAGGAGATTCAGGTGTATTACCACTACCAGTAGGAATTGGTGCAGCAGTAGGAACAGAACTAGTGGTAGGAACTGTTGTGCTACAAGGATAAACAGTTGAAGGACTTAGTAGTAGCACCAGCAGGAACATCAGATCCACCAGCAAACTCATCAGTAGGAACAGAGGAACTAGGTGGAATATCAGCTTCATGAAGACCATCAGTAGGAACAGCAGCAGCTGTAGCAGCTTCTTGTACCAGCTTGATTAGAGGATCCACATCTAGCTCAGCATCCTCTTCCTTGTCAGAATCAATCAACACAAACTTCCTCTTTCTTCCTTTGATTTTATCCTCCAACACCTTAACTTTCTTAACCAACTTTCCAACTACCTCCTTAAACATCAATTTGTAAGCTTTAAGATCAGATGCTTGAGTATCTACTTCTTACTTTTCGCACAAGAGAATCCACTAAAGAGGACAAAGCTGTTAGTTTATCAGGGTCCTTAGCACCTCCTGAGGTTGTACCTTCAGGTGGAGCTTGAGTGGTCCTAGGAGGTGGGATATCAAAGGAACCTCCCATTGTATCATCTTCTACATGTGTGGAGGTGAATTGTTCAGGTTCAGATGCAGGAGGTTGTGAAGAAGATGCAGGGTTAGGATCTAAAGAAGGACCCTGCTCATTCTCTAGAGCACTAGCACTAGTGGTGGTAGGTCTAGGTGGAGTGAATGCTTGATCATGTGAGTGATCAGGCTCATTTATAGTTTCAGGGACAGTCGGTGGTAGAGATGGTTCAGCCTCCTCTGAACTTTCACCTGCTATAGCAGGTTGAGCAGGAGGAAGCATTGTTGCCAAAAGTGGCATATGGTCCCCATGAAAATTGAGCCTCATGTTGGCAAACATCTTGCTGGTCAGCTTAAAAGCATGATACAGTTTTGTATTCCTAGTTTCAATGTTTAAAATCATCTGAAGAAACCTAGGAAACATCAAAAACTTTTTAGGATTGGTGATGTTGTTAACCATTCCTTTGAAAATATAGTTTGACCAGTTAAACCTCCTTCCCTCAGTTAGACAAATAAAGGCAGTAGCCAAAGAGCTTCCAAATTGATCCCAGCTACCAGATTTGGTGCTGAGACAATGCATTATAGTGTGGACAATGAACCTCCATTGAGGTGAGAACTTGTTCTTATGAAAGGTCAGTTTGCCTTCAGAAGGATAGCCCATATTATCCATCCCCAAATATATGTCAGCAATTGGTAAGTCCTCAACCCCCCCTTCATCATCTAGTTGAAGTTGACTTCGAACTAATGATTCAGTGATTGTATAGGGGGTGCTATCAATGGTGGCTATTATAGCTGGTGGGCCTTCCTCAAATGTTTCGAGGGAGGCCGTTGACCAAAATTGTTTGACCAAAGAGTCATAGATGAGTGGGTCGTGGCTAATAGCATACCTGATGTGCGAACTCCTTAAAAAATCAAGAACCTCATGATAGTCAGCACTCCCTTTTGGTTTCTCCAAGAAGCCAACCTTATTGTGTTCATCCCGATATTTTAGAGCGGCCATTTATATGATGATTACAAGAATGTGATTGAGTGTTAGTACTGGTCTATGTTTGCAAGAGTAATGCTACTAGTAGGAATTGTTCTACCAGTAGGAACCAGTAACGCTACCAGTAGGAACTCTTGCAATACCAGAAAAAACACTTAACCAACCCAAAATGAGTATTTTATCATCAGTATAAGGCCACATTCTTTATTTGAATTCACACTCATGCATCATCTATCTGCAAAAGGTTAGAAAAACACACAAAACATATACAATGAAAAGAGAAAAAAATTTAACTACCAGTATCAACTAATCCTATCAGTAGAAAAAAATGGTAAATATAAAAGAAAAAAAATCTACTACTTAATCAATTTTACACAAGTAGTCCTCCCCTTGGACTCACATCCTCCCCTTAACCATGGCATCTAGGGATTAAGCATCCCAATATGAACTACTAGATGATTAAACCTAGGTCCATCAAATGCCTTGGTTAACAAATCAGCCACATTTTCATCTGTGTGGATCTTAAGCACCTGAATAAGATTTTTCTCATTTGCATCTCTAATAAAATGGTGCCTAATTTCTATGTGCTTTGTTCTTTGGTGAAATACTGGATTTTTAACAATGCAAATGGTACTTTGATTATCAATAAAAAATTTGGTGTTCATAAAGTTGAACCCATAATCAAGCATTTGATTTTGAATCCAAAGTACCTGACCACAACAGCTAGCAACAACAACATATTCTGCTTCAGTGGAAGAAGTAGCCATAATGGTTTGCTTTTTGCACTGCCAAGAAATCAACCTTCTACCCAGGAATTGACATCCACCAGTTGTGGATTTTCTATCACCATGAGAACCAGCATAATCATTGTCACTATATGCTTCCAACACAAAGGGAGAATCTCTCGGGTACCATAGACCTAGTTTTGGTTGGCCTTTAAGGTACTTAAAGATCTTCTTGACTGCATTCAAGTTGGAAGTCAAAGGTGTAACCTGGTGTCGAGAACAAGCACTCACTGCAAACTGAATATCAAGCCTTGAAGCTGTCAAATACATGAGGGAACCTATCATGGATCTATATAAGTGAACATTTACAGCATTATCAGGTTCATCCTTGGATTTTGCCTTTGAAGCTTCAAAGGGTGTTGTTGCAGGTCTCACACTCTCCATATCAAATTTCTTAAGCATGTCCTGGACATACTTATCTTGGCTGATAAAGATCCCATCTAGGTTCTGCTTCACTTGTAAGCCTAAGAAAAATGTTAACTCACCCATATCACTCATCTCAAATTCTCCTTTCATCAAGACCTCAAACTCATCACACCAGGCCTTGTTTGTAGACCCAAATATAATGTCATCCACATAGACCTGAACAAGTATGATATCTCTAGAATTCTTCTTAATGAAAAGAGTGTTGTCTATTGTAACTCTTCTGTAATTATGCTTTAACAAAAAAGTAGACAATCTTGCATACCAGGCCCTTATGGCTTTAACCTTCTTAGTTAACTGGTTTTCAATAAAAGTAATAAAGTCCTTAAGGATACCATATGTTTCATCCTTAGTCCCCAAAAAGAAAACCCAAGTAAACCTGCTAAAGTCATCTGTAACCACCAAGGAGTAGTACTTGTGATCAATGCTTCTGATGGAAGTAGGACCAAAAAGGTCCATGTGAAGTAACTAAAGAGGAGCATAAATGGTGTTCACAACAGTGATGGCCTTGTAAGAAGCCTTGTGTTGCTTTCCCTTGTTGTAGGCAACACAGTTGTGTTCATTGGTGAAGAGTTTGGAGGGAAGCCCATTGACTAATCCATGCTTTGCCAACTTGTTCATGTTTTTGAAGTTCACATGAGCCATCCTTCTATGCTATTTGGTAGACTCAACTAAGGATGCTTTTTCCAGCAAACAGGTGACATCTCTTTCAGTTAAATTGAAGCAGTAGAGATTACCGAAAATCGTACTATTAACTATTAAACTACGAGCTATAATAAACAGTAAAATACACGGGGTGACCAAGTCTTTTTCTGATATCTAACACTTTGTTCTTGGTATCACATATTTGTGAAACAGAGAACAAGTTAAAGGTTTGAAGCTCTTCCACATAATAAACATTCTCAAAGTCCAATTTGGAAGTCCTTATTGTGCCTTTTCCAGTGATTTTGCCATCTCCACCTCCAAAAGTCACAGTACCTCCTACAATCTTCACAAAGTCAACCAATTTCTCCTTATTGCCTATCATGCTTCTGGAACAACCACTATCTACAATTCCTAAATCTTTATTATTATGAGGATTTTCCTATAATACACAATACAAAACACATTAGTATACATGAGAGACCCAAGTCATTACTGACTTGGACCTGCCTTGTGGATCATTTAATAGTTAAACCATGTAGATTGATGAGATCCACCATTGTTCTTGGATCCCCATTGCATATTTGGCCTTTGAATTCTCCAAGAACAACCTGCTGAGGGCTTAACAGCAGTTCCCCATCTTCCCTCATCCATATTCAGTTGGTTATAATAGCCAGACCTACGAAAATGTTGAAAATAATAGCTTGTTGGTCTGGTCATAGGTCGAGCAGTAGTATTTTTCCAACCAGCAGAAAATGGTCTACCAGCAGGAACAGATGTTGGTCTATTCTTACTACCAGCAGGAACAGATGCTGCTTTTGGTACAAATGAGGGAATATTTGCAACATTAGCAGGTTGATTAGTTTTGAAACGAGTATAACCTAAAGAATCAGTCAAATAGTCAAGGTCAAAATACCACTCATGACCCAAACCCTGAACATTAGGTTTATCTTAAGATATCTCAGATTAAGTGTTTCTTCTATCTTTTTGCTGGATAAATTGTAGACCCTATAAGCCTTACTATGAGCAGCATACCCAACAATAAAACCTTCATCAGCTTTTCCCTCAAATTTTCCCAAATGGTCATTGGTGTTAAGTATGGTCACAAGACACCCAAAAGGTTTAAGATGACTGATGTTGGGAACTTTCCCAGACACAAGTTCAATAAGGTGTCTTGTTAAGGAGTTATAGTCACCTAGAACCCTGTTCAACACATAACAAGCAGTACTAACTGCTTCAGTCCAAAACATGGTAGGCAACATAGAGTCAGCAAGCATAGTTCTTGCTGCCTCTATGAGGGTTCTATTCTTTCTTTCAGCAACCCCATTTTGTTGTGGGGTTCTGGCATTACTGTAATCCCTTCTAATCCCCTTTGACCCACAGAGTTCAATTAAAGTAGAATTTTTAAACTCTGTCCCATTGTCACACCTTATGGCTTTAACCTTTTTGTTAACTGGTTTTCAATAAAAGTAATAAAGTCTTAAGGATACCATCATGCTCATCCCTTAGTCCCCAAAAAGAAAACCCAAGTAAACATGCTAAAGTCATCTGTAACCACCAAGTAGTAGTACTTGTGATCAATGCTTCTGATGGATGTAGGACCAAAAAGGTCTATATGTAGTAATTGGAGAGGAGCAGAAATGGTGCTCACAGTAGTGATGGCCTTGTAAGAAGCCTTGTGTTGCTTTCCTTTGTTGCAGGCAACACAGTTGTGCTCATTTGTGAAGAGTTTGGAGGGAAGCCCATTGACTAATCCATGCTTTGCCAGCTTGTTCATGTTTTTGAAGTTCACATGAGCCATCCTTCTATGCCATTTGGTAGACTCAACTAAGGATGCTTTGGCCAGTAAACAGGTGACATCTCTTTCAGGTTTGATGTCAGTTAAATTGAAGTAGTAGAGATTGTTCCTTCTTGGAACTCTGAGAACCACCTGACTATTTTCAGGTAGTTGGAACTCCTTAGAGAGAACAAGACACTCTTTATCAGTGAAAAGGACTTTGTTCTTGGTATCACATATTTGTGAAACAGAGAACAAGTTAAAGGTTTGAAGATCATTCTCACATAATAAACATTCTCAAAGTCCAATTTGGAAGTCCTTATTGTGCCTTTTCCAGTAATTTTGCCATCTCCACCTCCAAAAGTCATAGTACCTCCTACAATCTTCACAAAGTCAACCAATTTCTCCTTATTGCCTGTCATGCTTCTGGAACCAACCCACTATCTACAATTCCTATAAATCTCATATTCATATTGAGATTTTCCTACATACACAAATACAACACCATTAGTATCATGAGAGGGAACCCAAGTCATTACTGACTTGAAGCCTGCCTTGTGATCATTTAATAGTTAAACCTCATGTAGATGATGCAGATCACCATTGTTCTTGGATCCCCATTGCATATTTGACTTTTGAATACTCCAAGAACAACCTGCTAAGGGCTTAACAGCAGTTCCCCATCTTCCCTCATCCATATTAATATGGTTATGATAGCCAGGCCTACTAAAGTGTTGAAAATAATGGCTTGATGGTCTGGTCATAGGTCGAGCAACATTATTTTTCCCAACCAGCAGAAAATGGTTACCGTAGGAACAGATGTTGGTCTATTCCTACTACCAGTAGGAACAGATGTTGGTCTATTCCTACTACCAGCAGGAACAGATGCTGCTTTTGGTACAAATGAGGGAATATGAGTAACATTATTCCACAAAGGTTTATTATGCAATTCCAACTGTTTCTCATAAAAATCACAATCTTTAATCAAATGAAATTTACTACCACAAACAAAACATGTCTTAGAACCAAAAGACTTTCTTTTACAAAGACTCCTACTGTTTACTCCACTCTTATTACATAGATTTCTAGGAGGTTTTACATTCTCCTTAAAAGAAAAACTAGAAGTATCATTGGTGGAACTTGGTTGTTGGTCAGCATTCTCTGACAATGTTTGGAAAGCAACTGAACTAGGGGCAGAGGCTAGGTGGTCATTGGTCTTGGAGCTTGAGGACTTGACACTTGAAACACAGGATGCAAAGCCAGTGGTCTCTGAGTCTGAAGACTTGTCACTGTTATCACAAGAGACAAAGTCATTAGATACAGAGTTAGTTTCAACATAATTATTGGACTTTGAACCATAGGTAAACTGTGTATCATCAATGTCAGGATTGTTGGAAGGAGGCATGAAAGTTCCTGTTATAGGAGGAGGAACAGCATGCATTCCAACAGCTTTGACAAACATGTCATAGAGAGGTTTCTCTGCAACATCTTCAGGTGTGGTGTCAAAGATGCTAGGGGCAGAGGGATCAAACACCTCATCTGATCCAAAAGTTTCTCCAAATCCTAAACCAAATTTTGATCTTGAGGACATGGAGCTATGGATCAGTTTGTCCAGGTTTTTGGAAGAATCCTTCCATTTGTCAAACCTTGCCTTAGACTCCTCAAGTTTAGCCTTATAATCCAGTTTTTCAAGTTTAGCCTGTTCATTCAGTTTCTCAGTATATTTTAACATGTTTGTTGTGTTTTCTAAATTAGCAGTTAATATTCTTCTTCTAATGCTAGCTGATTACTTTGGTACCATCCCTTCTGTTGTTCTAAAGTTTGTAATGTTCTTTTATATGTCTGAACCTGGATATAACACTCTTTGTATTGAACTTCTACATTGTCAAATTCCTTTTTAAGTTCAGCATATAGATGTTCACAACCAAAAGGACAAGTTTGTACCTGAGAAGAGATACCCATGAGGGCAAATTCAGCAGCAGCATTAGAAACATCATCAGCAACATCACCAGTAGCATTACCAGTAGCACTACCAGCAGCATCCTCCTCAGCTCCAGCAATCATCCCATATACTTGAGCAGCACCATTTTCCACATCTTCACCTTCATGATCTGACCAGTTTAACATTGAATCAACAGAAAACAAGGCCTTTGGTTCTTCTATCTTATCCAGCTCCTTAAGTTTGAATGAAGAGTACCTTGCTTTAGAATCCAACTGTTTTCTTGTACATTCCCTAAAGTGATTACCCCAAATTTGGCATGTATAACATTTGACCGTCTTTTGTCAAACCTTGCAGATCCTTGTTATTAATCTTTCATTTTTGTCCCAGTTTCTTTTAAAATCGGTTAACACTAACAGTGGAGCATTGGCCAATTTGCCATTGATGTCTTATTCCTCCCAATCTAACTTCCCAATGTGATCAAAAATCTTCATTAAGTGATCTGCTGTGTGGATCACTTTTCAGCAACAAAAGAATGGAGAACATTTTCCATTCACATTGACTAGGACGCCGTATGATTGATGAAGTAGAGTAAAAGTGTTGAATGGGATGATTCAGGATATGACATCTTGAACTTTAGTGCTTAGCAGCACTATAATAGCTGAATGCGGTAGGAGCAGAAGTACCTCTTTGAATCATACTTGAGCCACCCTTCAACATCAATTTCAAGAGTACTAAGCTTGTTGTAAAGATCATCAAAGCTTAGATAATCAAGACCACCCTTTGTTTTAAGAGTGATGGCCACCTGTGACCAAGAAGGTGGAAGTGCTCTGAGAAACTTCATGTTACAATCTTCATTGTCTGGCTTAGCTTGCATTTGATTGAGTTGACTCAATATCTTCTGAAACCTGTCATATCCCTTATGCAAACCCTCTGATTCAGATACCCTAAATTCTGAAAACTCCTGCTTTAGCATTGATTTCCTCATTTTCTTAGACTCATCATTACCTCCAAATCTGGCTTTGACAGCCAACCAAATATCCCTTGCATCATCTAGATGGTGAAAATCAGCCATATGATCCTCAGGAAGAGACTGAAGCAATATAGTTCTTGCTTTTGTCTCTCTTTGAACAGCAATTTGTTCTTCAACAGAAACAGGTGGAAGAATCATAATGTTTCCTTTTGGATCTCTTCCTGTCCTTTTCCTGCTGTTTCCATTTAGAACAATGTTCCACAAGTTGTGATCACTGTTCATGATCCAATACTCCATCTTCATGGCCCACGTCTCATATTCTTCCTTCTTTAAGTAAGGAAATTTGGCATTATTGTTTGAGACAGTGGTTGTGTGGTATTGTTGAAGTTGCTGAGACTGGGTAGTTTGTGAGGTTTGAGTGTGATTTGGAGACTCAAAGACTGGTTCAGAAGTTGATGCTGAGAACACAGGTTCAGTTGTTGATGGGAAAGTGAATGTAGATACTGATGGTGATGGCATAGGGTATGTTTGTGATGGATTTTGTGAAGACATTTTGATGTTCTTATGAGAAAGAGTAGTAAAGTATCTTTAACAGAGGCTCTCTCCAGGCTCTGATACCACTTGTAGGTCCAGCCCTAGATAGATCTTTACGCCTGTTGAGGTTGTAGAGTACTTATGTAATCACAAGCAGCTCTTAGAGAGACTCTAACAAATGAAACTATTGTTTACGCGGAATATAAACAACAAAGTTAAAGAAATACTAAAAACAACGATCCTCTATAGATCTTTTCTATTGATAATAAATGTGTTTTTCTAATGAATTCAATCAGTTACATTCATCCAAGCCGTAAGTTGCTTAAATACCTATGAAACCCTAACTAAAAGCTAAAGTGATAAGGGTTATCACTTCCTAGGATATCTCATGCATATCCCTATCACTAACTAACTTCACTAACAACCCGGAGTAAGCATAAGGAACTACACTACCAGCAGGAACTGTTTACTCTACCAGTAGGAACTACATACCTACTAGTAGTAACTTTCTATTACAAAATTCTTAACAAACTCATAAACGTTATGTTCAGCTTCTAATTCCTGAAGGAGCTCATCATCGTCATCATCATGGTTATCATCAAATTGATTAGATCTATAATAAAAGATATCATGGAGCGTCTTTGATATTAGGTTGTTTTGTACAACCTTTCTAGACAAGTTGATCACTAACAAAGAATCCTCTTCCCTTTCTCCTAAAACAATGCGCCAAACAGTGGGCCGAATCGACCATCCTTTAAGAAGTGGGGTCATAAAGTCATAAGTATCAACACGATACCTAACCGACCAAACATAACACCCTTTCATCATCTCGTAGATAGTTGATACGTCCAAACACACTATATATAATATAATATAAAAGTATATAAGGATAGTAACAATTATAGTATAGTAAGTATTTTCCTTTGGATTTAGGAAATGAACTTTTAACCAAAGTTGTCTCAAAAATCACCCGGGTCGTTTTTCCTCAGCGAAGCGTGAATTGAAAATCGGAAACGTTCGTGATCGCGCGTTTTGAGTGGTTTAAAATGATTTTGATTTGGGTTCCTAAATCCTACTTGACATATTGATAAAAGCATAAAAACGAGCAAAGCAATAAAAATAATTAAACATGTAAAGCAATAAACAAAAACGAGTATTTAAAACGAGACAAATAAGCAAGCATAAATTCAATTTTAAACATGCAAACTTCTAAAAATAAGCATGGCAAAAAACAAATAGACAAACATATTATAAAACAATAAAATAAATCTACTCTAAGTATTAAAAAAAAGATTAGAATATGGAACCGAATTGGAAAGCCGCAATTAAATGAATACCACCCGATTTATTTAGCTAAAACAAATAATCAAATTCGGTCTAGCTAAATAAACCCTTAAGCTCCACGCCTCATGAGATGACCGGTACCAAAATTAGACATAAACAAATTTGTTAACAGTAACAATTTTGATACATAATTTGCAATATCATTAATTTTGTTTCAGGCCTAATTATGAAAATCAATCGAGGCCCAAGGATGAAACGTGGCCCAAGATATAAGAACAAGGCCCAGTGATTAATTCACAAACTAGATGCAGCCGTAGTAACGACTAACGAGTATTAAGAACAATTTCACAATTTCTAAGCTATACCTATACGTTAAACTAGAACTTAATAAGCAAAGTTAATAATAAGCTAACAAAACATGACATCAAAAACAAGCTCTGGTTGAACTCTAGATTTAACTTTTATCATCGAACCATTAAATGAGATTAATAAACTAACACGAGATCGAAATACTATTAATTTCATCAATATGCTAACCGAAATAAGCAATAACTAGATTTCATCCATGATAAACCGAATAAGCTAGATCTAAATATTACCTTGCAAATAATATAAGCTTAAACAAAAACGAAATAGCTAATATACAGCTAATTCAAGTGAGAGATGAAGCTTGAAGAAACAGTAAGTAAATCTTATTTCCAAATAAGCTAGATCGAAAACTTCTTAATAAACTTATTGAATTCGAACTTATACAAGGAATTAGTATAGAAATCTCATAAGCTATGAAATAACTTATTTTATTTCCAACTTATTTCTGAAAAAGACAAACGAATAAGCTCAGAGGATAAGTTTAAGAAGGAGCTTATTAAGAAAATAAGTCAAAAGAAAAGAAGCAGAAACATTAAGCACTTCAAACACAAATCTTCATTTCATTTAAACCAATAAGCGACGAGTTTACAAATAAGCTGAACGAATATAACTACATTAAGCTGGAAAAACAGAAATAAGCTAAAACTACATTTTAATAAGCTAAAAATAATAATAACTAGCTAAAAACTAAAAAAAAGCTCAAGAAAAATGAAGGGAGCATGATGGTATAAATAGGGGGTGAAGGGGTAAAATTGTAAACTGGTCTCTATGATTGCATCAATCATCAGCCAATGATTGGCCATCACACGGATTGACAACCTTTAAATATTGATCCAATCGGTCAACTTGCTACACGTGTCCCTTTCCTTTGGCTTAATATTTACGCATCATTTAAGACCTTTGGATCAATTATGAAATGAATGAGAAGTTGTAACAAATTTGGCTTGCCACATGACCGGTTTCCACTCGTTCATTCCATTTGGGTGCGTAGGCACGTGCAATGGTGTTGTGTTTCATGCCTAAATGAGGAATTCTTTGTGTCGTCTCATTTGCATTTCTACACAGCTTGAACTTGCCTTTGTGTTCGGTCCTTGGAACTTCAACGTGTCTATCTTTATTAGTCTATTCTTGTGTAGTGGAGCATTCACGTGACCATAATGTCCATTTAATTTCATTCACGTTGGTCTGTTTTCTTTTCAATCATTAGTAGTGAAGGTCGTCAGGGTAAATTATTTGGGCTTATGTTGGGCTTAAAATTACATGGGCTGGTCCGGCCCATTAAATGGGTTACGGGCTGGCCCAATATAATCCGAAAGCACCCTTGGACTCGTTTTCTCACGCTCTTTCTGATCCTGTGCTCGGTTTTGTCTAGTTTTGTCTTTATTTTTGTCCTTTTCTTGATATCAGTACCTGCACATACACAAACACAAAAACAAGCATATATTTGCAATTTTTATTATGTTTTTGGTCTTTTGGGTCATTTTTCAAGGTAAAAAGTATGTAAAAAATAGCAAATACCAAATTCCCCCATACTAAAGTATTGTTGTGTCCTCACGCAATGTAATAAATACGCGTTTAAAACTAAAAATTCAAATCCCCCTAAACTAATCACCTTGAAAAGTAGCAAAGTGCTCATCTAAAGGGATTAAGGAATCAACAGTTAAGAAACGCCACGTTTTTCCATTTTCAACATTTTTCTAGTTTTTTTACTTTTTCATCACTTTCTATATTTCAACACTTCATAACATTGTGCTTTCATTATTTTTGATAATACTTAGGATCATAGAACAAGCAAAATAAATTCATCGTCCCCAACTTTCACTTTTTCCATACCAAGCTTAAAAACAAGATCATTATCAAATACAAGTCATGATACTAAAAGTACTCATAAATACTAATTGTGTACTTACTTTTCCTCCCGCAAATTCTAAGTTTGTATCTCAAGATTTTACTTAAGTCATATACCCGAAGGCTCTTTAAGACTTGTTTCGATATTTATTAATCCAAAAATAAAGCGGGATGGTTGAAAATAAAGTTTAGCTTCCACCCTTATCCTTGAAAAACCGATGAAGTGAACGAAATTTGGCTTTTGTTGCTTTTGCCTTAATTCATGTCATATACCCTAAGGCTCTTTAAGACATAAATCAAGTAATATTATTTACACCATATACCCTTAGGCTCTTTAAAGCAAAAAGTAATAAAATGATTAACTTTACTCATACCATATACCCTAAGGCTCTTTAAGGTATAAGTAAAGCAATAAACATGTGATGCATATAATAAGCCAAAATTCAAATCATCGACTTCCAAATCAAAGGGAAGTTACTAAAAATTAAATTGAACCGGACAACCTTATTTATTAAACATTTATGCATATAAGTAAGACAAGATAATGGGAGAAAAAAGCCACAATTAACACTTATGAGCTTGAAAGAAATTCAACTATTCTACGTTTAATATCATGACTTATAATTAACACTATCATTTCTTGTTCTTCGCAATTTAAAATCTCTAAGAAAGAGACTCGCGAATGCTTAGCCTAGCGAATTAAGATTGGCACTTTGGCAACAATCTTTGTTCTAATAAATCGAATTCGGCATAATGGATAAGCCTACGTAAAGAACTAGCAACAAATCCCGGATTTATTACATGGTAAGGAAAAAGCTAAGGTATAAAACCGGTCGGATCAAAATTAATTTCTCATTCTCACATTTATTTATGTTACAACACTTATTTCATTACTTTATTCCAACATTTATCACTTTTTTTCACTTTATCATGCACAAAATTTTTTAAATTTTTGCTATTTTTCACATAAATCACATATTTTTTGGTGAAAAAACGGGTTACGTGAGAACAACAGTTGCAGGTATAATCAAATCGATAGATTCCCCCCATACTAAAACTACACATTGTGCTCAATGTGAGACTATTACTCCCATACTAATTTCAAGGCATAACTCATGTATTAAGGGTTCTCTACGCAAATCTAAAGCCATTTATTAAGTATGCTAAAGATAAACGATAATCGATAAGATTAGGATATTGGATTCCCTAAATGAAGCTGAGGATATGAAGCTCGAATGTATGAATGGACAAAACCATGAGCACGAGAGTCTTCAAAATCCGAGTATCCTGGACATAAAACCACAAAACAACAAAACACGAAACATGAGAAAAGAAAAGGCGAGCCCCCTTACATTAATTGTTAGAAATAGATAAGAAGATAGAAACTGCTTGTTTTTGTTAACCGAGTCATGAGCTTGACTCGACCCCGAATTAAGTTGTCCATGGGGAAGCAAATGGAAAAGAAAATCTCAATTGGGCTTTCATTAATGTTTAGATAAACATTAAAGCTCATGAAAGTTCCATCCCGATGAGATGCCACTGGCTCTAAGTGGAGATACCGGGGTCAAAAATAGTGTCTTCACTCCTGGTGGAGAGAAGTAAGGAATAATCCGTAGGGTAGGTGAGAAAGGGAAGAAAAGTCTAAATGACAAATGTGAAGGAATCGTCATCTTCAACATTTTGAGAAAAATCAATCTCACCTCCCCCTGGGTCAAAACATTCATCTTCATTAAGCTCATCAAAATTGTTTAACACAGGCGTATCGGGCTCAAAATTTAAGCAAATCTCAACATCCGGTGGTTCCGAAGGAGGACGAGGAAATGACGGATCATCATGAAGATCAAAATGAAATGATTCAAACTCGAGAAGTTCCAAAAGAGGGTCATTTAAATTATCAGAAATAACAACGCTAGTCGACCTTTCCTGATCGGGCTCAATCTAAAAAGAAACGAATCATACTCGGGAAGAGAGTTATCAGCATGAGTAGTGGTACTGCCAGTTCTCTCTCTTCCGTATGATCGCTAAAAGTCTTGAATTCGGGTAAAGAATTATCCAAATGAGAAAGAGAAGTATCAAACTCCTCAAAGAACGAATCACTATCCGTGATGGGGATATGAATTAAAGAACGAGAATTAAACACACGATTAGGAGAGGGATTGTCATTCAAAGATTCGATATTAGCAATAACACGATTTATGTTCAACAATTTCTCACAAAGAATAACGTCTTGGATTTGAAGAATATCTTCTAAGTCAAACTCTTTCTTTTCTTGGTCAACATCATTTACCTCCTCTAAACTAACATACTCGATGTCCTCAAAATCATTGTCATTACTCGAAGTACCATCATTGTTGGAATCGGATAAAATCTCAAAATGATCTCTCAAAACATCAAAAGTAGAAGGATCTTCACAAACGGGTACATCACACGTATCATCGGAAATACCCTCGAACTCACTTGGGATTGGGACAAGGATCTCAATACTAGACTTTATTATTTCATCCGATTCTGTTTCCAGAATAGTGTTAAGATGCTCGTCCCCCATTATGAGAGAGTTATCGGGTTCCTCGATTAGTAAGTCGGGTGTGATTGTTTTAGGCTTGCTATATATAATAGTATACTCATCATCGTCATAGTCATAGAAAAGAGGACGATTCCAGCTTGGACAATTAATATATTCTGATAGCTCTTCACTAATATTTCGAACATCTTCAAGGAGTTTACTCATCAATTCTTGAATATCCTCTTGTCGATATTGCTTGTCCATCAAAGCATCTTTAATTTTGCCAAAACTTTCACTATCAATATAACCTTTGGTGTTACTCCAAAAGGTATACGACTAAACTTCCTTAAGAAGGTGCAAACGTCTTTTAAAAAGTTGTCTCTAGCTTCTTCATCATCAATCATAGAAAAATTCCAATATGGAATAAAACCTTGAGCTGCTTGCTTCTCCTTCTCTAGTTGAATCCCTTTAAGAATTTGCAAATCATTCATAAGCTTAAGGATCAATTCTTGCAAAACTTCAGGTTAATTATGCTATTCTCTCATAGCTTGCTTAATTTTAAAAAATCTTTCCTCAGTTAGCAATAAAGCCATGCACTTTTCATTAGGAGGTATATGATCATACTCCTTTAAAAAGGCTTGAATGGCTTCCATTAAGTCTTCTCGAGCTTGCAAAATTTCTTTACTCGTCTCTTGAGGATTTTGATGAATGTCGGGGAACTGCGGGGGTTGATATTGGTCAAAACCGGAAGAATTAGAATTTTAGCAAAAATTAGGTTCATAGAAATTTTGGTTCAATGGTTGACACTGAAAAGTCTCATGAGCACCCCCACAGTTTTCACAACAAAAGTATTGTTGTGGAAAACTTGGTGAAGTTAGAGGAAAATTATTATCGAAATTTTGATCGAAACACGGGTTCTGATTGTAAACAAACAGAACTTGAGGTGAACAATCGTAACCAAAATAAGCATCATTTCCACATAACTCACAAATATTCGTCTCGTACTGGGGTTGTGAAGGGTAGTCGGAAAAATTAAGAGAATTCGGATTTGTATCATATTGACAATGATAACAAATTCCTCCATAACGCATATTTCCACACCTTTCGCAATTACATTGTCGACAAATCAAACCGTCTAAAGGACCTTTACACCCGTAGCAACTAGGTTGGTAATATGATGACATGTCGAAGAATTAAACGAAATAGAGGGATAAGAAGAAAGAATTAAATAGATAAGAGGATCAAGACGAATATTTTTAGCTTTTTCAAATATTACCTAAAGAAAATATTAATAAGAAAATATTTTTGTTTCACCAAATAATCAACAAACTTAGAGTAACTCCCTTAAGTGAAATTCACAAAAGAGGTGCGCCTTTTTCGTAAGTGACACAAGACGGTTACTTTTGTTCTTTTGATTTTTTAGTTTTTGATTATTTAATATATATACAAAAATTGAGAAAATAAAATATTTTTTTATTTTTATAAAATAGAAGAAAAATATTCACAAACAGAAAGCGATAACTTCACGAGGAAGGTTCTTTAAAACACCAATCTTCGAACGAAACACGATAAACGTACACACTTCCCCGGCAACGGCGCCAAAAATTTGATACGTCCAAACACACTATATATAATATAATATAAAAGTATATAAGGATAGTAACAATTATATTATAGTAAGTATTTTCCGTCGGATTTAGGAAACGAACTTTTAACCAAAGTTGTCTCAAAAACCTCCCGGGTTGTTTTTCCTTGGCGAAGAGTGAATTGAAAATCGGAAACGTTCGTGATCGCGCGTTTTGAGTGGTTTAAAATGATTTTGATTTGGGTTCCTAAATCCTACTTGACATATTGATAAAAGCATAAAAACGAGCAAAGCAATAAAAATAATTAAACATGTAAAGCAATAAACAAAAACGAGTATTTAAAACTAGACAAATAAGCAAGCATAAATTCAATTTTAAACATGCAAACTTCTAAAAATAAATTCTACATTAAAAGAAATTATATATTTTTTATATATATTTTTATTTATTTAT
>BQNB010084235.1:0-10004 GCA_026074375.1 Tanacetum coccineum
GTTACTAATGACTTTAGTAGATTTTCTTAGGTATTCTTTTTGGCCACTAAGGATGAGACTAGTGGTATTCTAAAGACCTTCATAACAGAAATAGAAAATCAACTAGATCAAAAAGTAAAAGTTATCAGGTGTGACAATGGAACTGAGTTCAAGAATAGTATAATGAACTAGTTTTGTGAAATAAAGGGGATTAAGAGGGAATTTAGTGTTGCTAGGACTCCTCAGCAGAATGGTGTGGCTAAGAGAAAGAATAGAACACTGATAGAGGGTGTAAGAACTATGTTAGTAGACTCTAAGTTACCAACCACCTTTTGGGATGAAGCAGTTAATACTGCTTGCTATGTGCTAAGTAGGGTCTTAGTCATTAAGCCTCATAACAGGACACCTTATGAACTTATTTGTGGAAGACATTCACTGATAGGCTTCATGAAACGTTTTGGGTGTCTTGTTACCATCTTAAATACCAAGGATCATCTAGTCAAATTTGATGGAAAAGCTAATGGGGGATATTTTGTTGGGTATTCTGTGGTTAGTAAAGCTATGAGAGTATTTAACAAGAGGACCAGAATAGTTGAAGAGACCTTAAACATTATATTTCTTGAAAATACACCTAATGTGAAAGGAAATGGACCAGACTGGCTTTTTGATGTTGATTCTTTGACAATATCTATGAATTATGTGCCAGTTGTTACAGGGTATCAAACTAATGGTATTGCACGAACCAAAGATAACATTGTTGCAGGTCAAGCTCAAAAGGAAAAAGAACCTGAACAAGAGTACATCCTAATACCGTTATGCACAACTGATCCTTTAATCTCTCAAGGTCCTAAGGATAGAGAAGGGGATGCTGGAATGAAGCCTACATAAGTAGATGAAAATGAAGCTCCAGATAAAAATAGGAAGCATGATCAAGATGCAAGAAGTGAGTCAGAAAGGCTAAATCAAAGAGAAATACAGACTGAACACACTAACAGTACTAATAGTATTAATACTGTTAGTACACCTGTTAGTACTGCTGGACCATCATTTGATACTACTGTTCCATCAACACCAGTTAATACTGTTGGACCTTTTGTTAGTACTGCTAATGCATTTGAAGAACATCTTTTTGAAAGATTGTCTCCTTTCAAAAAAGGCATTTACCCTTACACCTGTTCCAAATGTGTCTTCAATGGATAATACTGGCATTTTTAGAAATGCTTATGATGATGAAGATGTGGAAGAAGAGGTTGATATAAACAATGTAATTTCATCTTATTCAGTCCCTGATACTTCTTTCACCAAATTTCATAAAGATCATCCTGAAGATCAAGTGATTGGAAGTTTAAAGACACCTGTACAAACAAGACATATGACCAAGATAAATGAAGAACATGGTTTGATTTCCTTAGTTTACAAGCTTAGGAGACCAAATCATAAAGATTTTCAAAATTGTCTGTTTGCTTGTTTCTTATCTCAAATGGAACCCAAGAAACCAATTCAAGCCCTAAAAGATTCAAACTGGGTGGAAGCAATGCAGGATGAGCTTTTACAATTTAAACTGCTAAAAGTTTGGACCTTAGTTGATCTACCTGGAGACAAATGGGCAATTGGTACTAAATGGGGTTTTAGAAACAAGAAGGATGAAAGGGGCATAGTGGTGAAGAACAAAGCTAGACTAGTTGCTCAAGGTCATACTCAAGAGGAATATATAGATTGTGATGAAGTCTTTGCACCAGTTGCAAGAATTAAAGCCATAAGATTATTTATGGCTTATGCTTCCTTCAAAGATTTTGTAGTCTACCAAATGGATGTGAAGAGTGCTTTTCTATATGGAAAGATAGAAGAGGAGGTGTATGTTTGTCAACCTCCTGGTTTTGAAGATCCACACTTTCTAGATGAATTTTACAAGGTAGAAAAGGCTCTTTACGGACTACATCAGGCCCCGAGAGCATGGTATGAGACACTGTCAACTTATTTGCTGGAAATGGTTTTCACAGGGGTCAAATTGACAAAACATTGTTCATTAAAAGGCATAAAGATGATATCCTGCTAATACAGGTTTATGTTGATGATATCATCTTTGGATCAGCCAAGAAAGAGATGAGTATTGAATTTGAAAAGCTAATGCATGATAAGTTCCAAATGAGTTCTATAGGAGAACTTTATTTCTTTTTGGGACTACAGGTTAAACAGAAGAGTGATGGGATCTTTATTAGCCAAGATAAATATGTGGCTGAGATTTTGAAAAAGTTTGATTTTGCCTCAGTAAAGACAGCAAGCACTTTAATGGAGACAAACAAGGCATTGATAAAGGATGAAGAAGCTAAGGATGTGGATGTTCACTTATATAGATCAATGATTGGATCATTGATGTACTTAATAGCTTTTAGACCAGACATAATGTTTGTTGTTTGTGCTTGTGCAAGGTTCCAAGTTACTCCAAAGACTTCACACCTTAATGCTGTAAAGAGGATCTTTAGATACTTAAAAGGCCAACCTAAATTGGGCCTTTGGTATCCTAGAGATTCACCATTTGACTTGGAAGCTTTTTCTGATAGTGACTATGCTGGAGCTAGTCTTGACAGGAAATCCACAACAGGAGGTTGTCAATTTCTTGGCAAGAGATTGATTTCATGGCAATGTAAGAAGCAGACTATAGTAGCCAACTCAACAACTGAAGCAGAATATGTTGCTGCTGCTAACTGCTGTGGACAGGTGTTATGGATCCAAAATCAGATGCTTGACTATGGATTCAATTTCATGAACACCAAAATCTACATTGATAATGAAAGTACAATCTGTATTGTGAAGAATCTAGTGTTTCACTCTAAAACCAAGCACATAGAGACAAGGCACCATTTCATCAGAGATTCATATGAGAAGAAGTTGATACAAGTGATCAAAATTCACACAGACCAAAATATTGTAGATCTTCTCACAAAAGCTTTTGATGCTAGCAGGTTTAACTCTCTAATTGCTAGCATTGGATTACTCAATCTCTGAGGCTTAACAGTTCTTAACTTTTAATCATGGATTATGCATAAATATGGATCCTCATGAATTCTCACATGTCTATCTAGTCTTTTCTAGTATGCTTGTGATGAATAGAGGCATGTTGTTGTATAATTTTCGAAGACAGAGTTAAAAACTACTAAGGTAAATGTTAATACTGCTAAGTATAATAAGTACTGCTAGTTATACTTAAGACTATTGGTTAAAACTATTAGTCATAATTAAAGCTGCTAAACAAGAAAAGACTTTGGAGTGTGTCTTTTTGGTTTTGGACTAACATTTGTAGGATAAGCATATTGAGTTTCTGGTATTGAATTGAGGGGAAGATTATGTTATCAATATGCAGTCAAGAATTAATGAAAGGACATGTAAAATCAAACACAAGTGTGTGATGTGTCAAACCCCTAGGCAAATCAAAAGAGGTCGGGACACCAAGATACCTCAGTTTAGTGGTCCCCTTGAAAAAGGTTGGTGTTGAGTTGTCCATAAGGAGTTGGGTGACAGGTATGATAGGGCTGACACTACTCATTCTAGCTTCGAAGCAGTGCAGTACAGTGGTTACACTAAAAAAAAAAAAAAAAATATTTTTTTTAATAAAAAATGACCAATCATGGCAACACTTTAATGAGCAGTTCTTAGAGGAATGGTTTCTTTTTTTTCAGGGGGGTAGTGGTCCCAGGTGCCAAGATACCTTATTGGGGGTTGTAGATGCTCAAAATTGGTTTTGAGATACATATAAACAGTTCAATGATCCACTCTCTCAATAGTTTACACATTTGGAAGTGGGAGGACTGTTGCAACTTATGGATTTGATGAACATTGTAAATAAACTGGTCTACATTGGTGACTCAAAAGAATAGGGAGTTTAGTGATATAAGACAGAAAGAGGTTTTGGTGAGCCAAAAGAAATGAGAGATTAAGTGGCTTAAAATTAAAAAGCGAGATGTGTGCATAAAAATTGAAATGAGTGATTATTGTGAGCCAAAAAGGAATTGAGAGATATTGGTGAGCATTAAAAACAAAAAGAGAGCTAGTGAGTAATCAAAATTTGATGATGAAAGTGCTTTTTGGAATGAAATTTGGGTAATTACTGGTGTATTAAATTAATGTTGCTCAGCTTCAACTTAATGCTGCTAAGCTTAAGTTAATGATGTTAGGCTTAAATTAATGCTACCCGTATTTGTTTATGCTACCAGGTTTAACTTACTGCCGCCGGTTTAAGTTAATGCTGTTACGCATCAATTAGTGCTGCCAGATCAAGTTCTTGCTGCTAAGGGTGATTCTATAAATACTTCGATTCAGGGTTTCCTTCGATTCTTGTATTCGATTTCAATCTATTCCAAACCACGCTGATACCATATACCCTAACTTCAATTTTTCATCTTTGTTCTTCATAACTAATCAAAGTTGTCGAGCCCTAAGTTTACTAAAACGCACAATGTGGTCGCGTTCTTGGAAAAACCAAGAGAAAGTGATGGGTTTTCAGAGATTATTGATTTCCTGAAAGCAAGTTTTGTTCATTATGCTTTAACTGTCAATCAAACTATCTACACATCTTGTATTGAACAATTTTGGGCAACAGCAAAGGTCAAGATGGTTAATGATGTACGTCAGATACAAGCCCTAATTGATAAAAAGAAGCTGATCATTCAGGAGATATGCATTAGGGTGATCTTCACTTGGAAGATGTAGGATGGTATCATGATTGCTTGCCAACTTCTACTATTTTGATGGATCTAGCCGTGGTATGAAAAACCGTCTTAAAAGTTTACTTTTTATAAAGCTTTCTTTTCTCCGTGGAAGTTCTTAATTCACTCTATTACACAATGCCTTAGTGCTAAATCCACTGCAAGGAATGAATTCAGTAGTACAATGGCTTCCTTGATTATATGCTTGGAAACAAACCAGAAATTTAATTTGTCTAAGTACATCTTTGATGCTATGGTAAAACACTTAGATGGAGGGGTTAAATTTCTGATGTATCCACGATTTCTAGAAGTTTTCATTAATCAACAGCTTGGAGACATGTCACATCACAAGAAGATTTATATTAATCCCTCTCACACAAAGAAAATTTTTGCTAACATGAAGAGAGAAGGAAAGGATTTTTCTAGGAGGATAACACCTTTATTTGATACTATGATGGTTCAAGCTTCTGAAGAAGTGGGTGAGGATTCAGACCATCCAACTGATTCCAATCAAATACCCATTGTTGATCAACCATCTACATCCTCTCCACCCAAGAAGAAACAAAAGTCCAAGAGGAAAAGAGGAAGGAAGCAGAAGTTGCTCATGATGAGACAGAGCATGAGGAAAGTGTACCCATACCTTCCAATGATCTACTACTAGTGGTGAGGATAGCATGCAACTTAATGATTTGATGGTTTTATGTACCAAATTGCAAAAACAAGTTCTTGACTAGGAAAAGGATAAATCTGATCAAGCTATTGAGATTCCTAGTCTCAAGAAGAGGGTTGATAAGCTAGAAAAGAGGAGAAAGTTCAAGACCACAGGGCTTAAAAGATTAAAGAAGTTGGGCAGCTAGAGATTGAATCTTCTAATGAAAGTTTGGGAGTCAGGAGGATGCATACCAATCAGGGAGGTGAATTGGAAGATATGTGCACATGCTGAGGTAACTCTAGTTAATGAAACTCAAGAAAGGCATGATGAAGACTTAATGTTTGATACTGGAGTTCTGGATGGTAATGAGATGTTTGTGGATGCTATAACTGGTGAGAAAGATGAGCATAGTACAAAGATTGATGATAGTACTGCAGGTGAAGCAGTTACTACAGGTGTTAAAGATAGTACTACTCCTACAATTCAAGTTTCTACTGCTGATATAATAGATGAAGGAGTTACTGCTGCTAAGATTAATGAATTAACTTTAGCTCAAACACTTATTGAAATCAAAGAAGCTAAACCTAAAGTTGTTATTATTGTTGCTACAACAACAACTAATACAAGTCCAATGACTAGAGGGTTGTAGTTCCAGGAGCGATGGGGATTTTGAACTTCCACAAGAAGCACACCTTCAAAGAGTAGAAAAAGGCTAAAGCAATCTGATTGAGCCCTGAAGTCCCTCTAAAAAGGAAAGGATCAAGTTGCTCTTGATAATAGGATTGCATAGAAATATTCAAGATAGTTGCTGCTGAAATCATTGAACGAGAAAGGCTTGAAAGGCAAAAGCAAGAAGAAGCCAACATAGCATTGATTGAATCATGGGAAAATACACAAGCTATGGATGGGAGGCTGATTGATTATGGCTGTGTGGATCCAAACAAGTGAAAGAGGAGTTGACTGATAATGAAAAAGGAAAATTTTTTATGGACTCATAGAGAAAGAAGGAAAACATTTTATGCACTTAGAGCACAAGAAAAGAGTAACATACCTCTACCAAGGCACAAAAAGAGAAGTCAAATGTCTACTGAGGAAGTCTATTATGACCCTCTTAGATCGTTTTTAAGAACTCAGATTGTTTTGATCTAATATCTAGGATAATCAATAACATGATAAACAATTATGCAGCGATATATATTGAAGAAAAATGTTATTGAATATGGTTTTTCATTCAACGTTTCCTCTTTTCACCCAAACCACATTTTAGGGCTAAGCCAATAAAATATCTAACTATGGTGCTACACACACACACCTTTTATATTGACTCTCATCAGTCGACTCTGCTATGTGTAAAACCTATGTCTATGATCTCTCTTATATCTGGATGAGTTTCATGACTTACAAAGGGAAGTAATCTACTATGATAAGGAAACTTTTAACACTAATTAAATACTTTCCTAATTTGATAAGAAACTATTTAAACTAATTAAATACTTCCTAATTGATAAAGAAATACATTTAAACTAATTAGGATACTTCCTAATCTTTATCTTGTAAACTTTGACCAAATTTCATAATTCTTCCACTAGCTCTTGTAGAATTCTGAATGCTAGATTTATTCATTATGTTTCATTCTTTTATTTTATTTTGTCTCATTAAATCTATATCCCAACATCTTCCCATTTTTGATGATGACAAAACATATTAAAGTCGCTGTACGAACTTCATCATAATAGCCAAAGCTTCCCATGATGTTGAGATGATTCATCTCCCTAAAATGAACAAACTTCTTGTAAAACTGCTAACTGCTTCCCTTAACTTAAGATCGTCCTTAGTTTAATACTTCTCCTTGCTGCCACCACCACAGGATCTATAAGTTGCTCTTCATATAATCATCTTACCCGTTTTGTCTTCATTCAATAGGGGACTAGATATACAACTTGGATCATAACAGCTACAAGTCATATACCACACTACCAATCCATCCTTCTAATGACTCAAAATACCCGCCATGAAGCATAATAAGAAAAATGACTCTGAGCAGTAGAAACATAAACTAGCAGTAGTAATAAATGACTAGTAGTAGTAACGAAACACTTCCCCTCAAGTGGTGCATGTAGATGGTTAAACATGTCAACAATAAGCTTCCCCTGAAAAGTATGTTAACCATCTCTTGAATCTCGAACTCAGTAGGCTCTATGTAATGATCACTGATGAAGAAAACTGAGTATAACGAACTTGATGAAGAAGTAGAATTTACCAAACTTGTGTCTTATGTCTTGTTTATCCACGTGACGTCGAACTCATACTACAAAGCACAAAAGTATAAGTAGACCGCAACCTCTTGAAAGAATCCTCAACTAGATGAGACACTGAGCACTACAACGTAACTCCTTTAAGTGATAGCGAATGTGAGCATTGAGCATCATAAGAAAAATCACACATTGCTAGATTCTTCAAGTCTTCGTCAACACCATTTAAGCACGAACAAGTTATCTTTAAAGTGTAACACCCACTTTAAGATATGATAAGAACACGCATCTGTGAAACTCAACTACAACATCAAATGAGTGATAATCAATCGTCTTCGTAATCACATCTTCAATAAATCCCAAAAATAATAGCCATAAATCAATAAGAATAAACTGAAAGAAATTCAGTTCTGTCCGAGATCCAAACAAGTGCCAAAAACATGTACTGTCTGATATCGGACAAGCCTAGCAGTACTAAATTCTCTTCTGTCCGATATTTGATAAAGCCAACAGCACTAACTTTTTAATACTAGTAGTATTAACCAAGTTGCCAACAGTACTAATGAGTCACGCAGTAGTACAAACTTTCGAAAGCTAGCAGTACTAATTGAGCAGTACTAATAAACATGACCAATACTAACCTTCAATGCCATTGGCAGTACTAATAATAGAAGAACAGTACTAAGCTTCTTTTGAGCCAAAAATCAGTACCAACTGCTAACCTGCTGCATATGACCTCGAATCCAAAAATACACCATGCTGCTTCTTTATGATGTCATTCACACCATATCATAACCAACATCTTCATGAGAAACCCAAATAGATGGTTTGAAATCATCTCTTCTTCTTGAATCGTAGCAACAATTGGTTGAATCATCTCATCATAGTACAACCATGTGTCTTCTACACCTTTTCATCTTTTACGAATTAGGGTTTTATAAAGATTTCAATTGATGTATACGAACCTATAAGCATCATAATAGCAACAATATTCAAAACCCTAGTTTCGAATTAAGATTTCACCAAATCATCACGACACCTACTGCTTTTTCCATGACGACCAGAAACACACTACAACATCAACAATCACGGCTGACCAAAAACAATAATAGTTGTCTTTTTTTAAGTATAAATACAACACTTTTATGTGTCGAGAAAACCCTAACTTCACCAAAATCAGCCAATCACTAAAAACAGAACATACGTCCATCTTCACATCATAAACATGACACCAGAAACCTTGTAGATCCTAGATATCACGAGCCACCAAGCTCTGATACTAATTGATGAGATCGTTTAACCCATCTAGGATATGTTTTACAGATAATATAAATATGCAGCGGAATATAAAGAACAATATATTATCAAACAAGGTTTTTATTCTCATACATTTCCACCTTGCCCCAATTCTATACCTTGGAGCTACTAACTAACTAACTATTAATCTAACTACTAACTAAACGTGTACACACACACATACATGTTTTTCTAAACTCTCATTGGGAGAGTTCTATGTTTCTGGATACTTAAACCTACACACCTATTACCCTTTATATAGAGGGATATTAAGGCTTACAAAGGAAGCTAATTAATTTTATAAAGAAGCTAATTAAAACTAATTAAAACCTTCCTCTATCTTTGATATTCTTTGACTTTTCAATGTATATCTTCATGGAAATCTTCCAGCTTTTAACTCTTCCATATGTAGAATACCAAAGTGTCATATTAATCCCTTGCTGTTTCATTCGTCTTCATTTAAGCATATGTAGTTTTGTAATCATCAAATCAATAAACCCAACAATACCATCATCCTTGATTGTATAATAGTGTTGATACTTGAGGTTGGAGAGAGACTTATGTTGTTTGAGGAAGTAATTGATGATGATTTTAGTGAATCGAGGGTATGGCATATTTTCACGTCTAGATCTCCGTTCCTTCCTGTGATCAATCTGATAGGCAAAGTCTTCCCAAATCAACACAGGATAGTCGACATTCTCTTTGTAGAACATGTCCCACATTATGTCAATCTTGGATTTTTTGAGTCTGTCATTGCTTACTGTCTTCCCAGAGAGACTCTTGTTAATTATTGTTGCTAGAGTTCTCCATGGCTGACTCATGTGATCCACATACATGTTGGTGTACTTGTGAAGTGGACCTTTATAGCCTAGATCAAGGAGGAAGGTAAGGGTATCGTCGTCATTTTGTAGCTTAGTAAATTCTTCACCCTTAACTATTGGACAGATATCCAAAATCTCTCTAAAGACTTCAGCATCGACTCTACACTACTTATTGGCCAAAAGGAATTCATAAGAATCTATGCCTTGGACCTTCTTGATCGTATACCAGTACTGCTGCATAAAAATTTCAAGAACATCTACAGAGATGGTAAATGCCTTGAAGCACGTTGAGTTCTTGATC
>BQNB010084235.1:10830-23598 GCA_026074375.1 Tanacetum coccineum
AAATCTTCCAGCTTTTAATTCTTTCATATGTAGAATACCAAAGTGTCATATTAATCCCTTGTTGTTTCATTCGTCTTCATTTAAGCATATGCAGTTTTGTAATCATCAAATCAATAAACCCAACATAAACATTTTGGAAATTAAATGTAAATTTATAACAGCTAATGTAAATGTTTTGTAACAACAGCCCATTTCGTAACCCATTTTAGCATTGCATCATATATATGAATATATGATGCCCCATAACAAGCACCAGAATCTCTTCCTTTGTTTATTTTCTCTTTAGAACAAAATCACTCATTTCCATCTCATACCAGCCACACATACATAAACATAACCACCACTACCAGCTGAACCGCTGCTGCCATCAACACCGCTATATATTTCTATAATCGATGGTGTTTGAGTTGGGTGTTTTCATCTACTCATAACTTAATTATGTTGTGTTTATTGTTTGTAGATATTTGTTAGGGTCCGTACTCAACGAAAGCTCCCCGGGAAAGTTTTAGAGATTATAAGTCATCAAGACTACAAGACATGGTTTTTTTGTCGCTTCCTTTCAAAAGGTAACGCAAGAATCCATGAACTTTGTTAATATTTTTATTTTTATTTTTTGGTTGTTGTAAACTTATGGTTCTTGATGTTTTTAATTAGGTTTTGTTAAGAAGATAGTATGAACTGCTAAAGCACAAAAGAAAGTATGGAGTGCTAAAGAAAATGGGGAGTTACAATCACACGACATGGTCCACTCACAACAAGTATGATGGAAATGACTCAATGAGACTCTTTTTTTGTTGCAGTGATGGAAATTAGACTTTAGTGAGGTGCAAGGTCAAGAACCATTTTGTATTAATAACCTTGGTGTGCCTTGATCTTTCAGATACGTATAAATCCATTGTTATGTACTTACATGTGATATGTCAAATATAAGAAACAGATTTAACGAATCTTAATTGTTTGATACCTTTATTTAACGATGTACACTATTTTATCAAAGATTTGTATAAGTCATGAAATGTATTTGTATTTCAAAGTTAGAAGAAATTGCATGTATTTAAACCCGTCGTAACGCGTAGGCAAATTCTATCTTGTTTTAAATAACATTTATGAAAGTAACGGCCATCAAACCAATATTAATGTAGACTTGTAACAAATAGAGAAAAAACGTAACAGTCATCTAACACAATTACTAATAATAATGGAAAAAAATAACAGTCATCCAACAAATTTACTCATAATAATAATAAAAAATTACAATTAAAAAATTAATTTTCTTAAATAGTAAACTTGTAACATCTCACATCTAGACTTCTATACTCCCTATATAAAAGGTTAATATCTTATTTCTAACTCTAATCTTAATTACATCGTAATATTAAACATTACACACATAATCATAGCATCTAAAATATCCAGAACCTAATATTACGAGCCTAAACCATCTAATAAACACATTCGTAAATAAGTACTATTACTTATTCAATCTTAACTTTATTGGGAAAGATGTAAAACCATTAGAAAATATTCATCATACACATTTAAAAGCCTTTAAAATCCTTTAATAGCCAAAACTTGTAACAGCCCAAAACATGTAACAACCAATTAAATGGTAAAGTTGTAACGGCCCATATACGTTTTTTAATACAGTCAACTTGTAACTGTTAACATTGATATTGTCATCAATTCAGTCAATTGTAACTGCTGCATTCATGTGGTCCATTAAACATCATTTAAGTGTAAACCACAAAGTATAAAAACCTAACACGCTAACAAAATTCATTACACCATTTTCATCTCTCTATTTTATCTCTCTTAAAAACACAAACACTTTTCTCTTTCTTTCTTTAAATCACCAAATTCCGCCGTCTCACATATCAGATTTTGCCGCCACTACCGTTTAGTTCTACCGCCACCTTTGCCAACATCATGTGCCGTCAGCCGCTACCGCCGCCATTGTCTCCGCTGTCTGCCAAGCTAATGATCATGGCTTTGGAGGAATACGGGTACCAAAGCAGAAGAGGAATACGGGTACCAAAGAAATAGAGGTCTTCTTATTCCGGTGATGTCATTTTTAAAAAAAAAGTGATGAAGGTTTTGGAGATGAATGAAGAGGGTTTAAGATGTTTGATTTGGATGATTTTGTTAAAATGTTTGATGACATCATGGTTAATGGTTGCAAGGATGATTTCAAGAAATGTTGAGGGCTTAAATCGTTGATGTCAAATGCTAAGGTTTGATGGATTTGGATTTTTTTAGGGATAAAGTTTTATTAATTAATGATTGATCTGCAAAGCATCCGTGATCCTGAATCTGTTAACTTTTGATGAAGTGGCTGGGATTTTTAGTTAGTTTTTTTTCATCATGTTATGTTAGTGATTTGGTTATTGTAGTTTTGAATTGATGCTGATGATAACTCGTTTGGGGTTTTATTTTTGTCGAATTGTTAGAATTTTAGTATTTGATTTGTGATTATTGGGGTGTTTGGAATTGTTCAATTTACTTAACTACTATTTACGTTCTACAATAATTTTTTTTATTTTTATTATGTAGTGATTGTTCACTGTTAAAAATAATTATTGAATTTGTCTAAGTTTATCATTTCCAAATCTTAAAAAAAGAATAAGCAATATCATTAAAAACGTGTAACCGCTTAAAATCATTACTATCAATAATCATTATTAAAAACGTGTAACCGCTTAAAATCATTACTATCAATAATGATTATTAAAAATGTGTAACCGCATCCATAATATAAATCCACACAAACCATTTCGTATCTCCCACACACAAATGTTTTTTGTTACAGCAAAAATAGTCTCTCAATATACCTTCACTTTCACTCATCAACTCTTACTGGTACTTACTGCAGAGATTCTTTATTTTTTCGTTAGAAAAACGCTTAGCCGGATAACATTTGCTCGCCGCAAAATATAGTCGGCGGCAGGTACCCGGCTAGTTCTAGAATAATGACCATAGGCTTAGGCCTAATTACATGACATCCATACTAATGGGTCTAATACACATTATAACTAATAGTTATACAAATATAAACGTTTTAACTTTGAATGTTGAATGTTAAGTTGACTTTGAATGTTGAATATTGACTTGCCTTGAATGTTGAGTTGACTTTGAATGTTGACTAATACATAATTTATATTTTTTATCTAATCATATAGATTTTTTTAGCATAAAAAATTAAGCTAAAAAAATGTTATATTTATACTAGGAAATAGTTTTAATGATATTTTTTACTGTATATAATTATATAAAAAATATATATTATTACGTGAATTCAGTTTTGATTCGGTTCGTTTTCATTTTGCCAAAATCATATCCGAACCGAAAACCGAATATTTAATTCGGTTCGGTTTGGTTTTCGCAAATTCGATTCGGTTTCAGTATTACCCGATTTGTGAACACCTTAAGAAGAACGATAGGGACTTTGGTTTCTTACTGTATAAAGTTGATTGGGAGTTCAAAAAATAAAAGTTACACACTGTATAAGTTGAGATGAGAAATGACATATTCGGATTTAAATTCTTGTCTCTTTTTTTTTGTCATCATGCATAACAATGTATTTGGATCTGGTGTTATGTCATGTGTAGTGGGGCCCAGGTCAGAAAAATGTATGGGATTACTAGCAGTGGCTACAACATGAGCAGAGACTGGAACACACAGATTGCCCAAAACCTTATTTATCTGCAATACCCTGCAGCTTCAACCCTTCAGTCAGTAACCACACTGTACTTTTATCTAGGTTTTATAAACTCACATAATAAGCTGATAGCCTGATACACTAAGCATTTAATGATGTACAAGCCCAAAAGCTTTTGCCGAGTGTTTGGATTGGCTTGTGATAATAAGCTGAATAAAAGAGCTTCTTAATCAGCACAAGCTCAAACCCTACAAAATACGCCATATACATAAAGAGTTAACGGAAAACCCCTTAGATAAGCTCATATGCCTAAACTTATAAGCTAATCCAACCACTGAAATGAGCTGACAACTTAAGCTAGCACAAACACCCTCTAAGTTCAGTTTGCTTGATGTAAGAAAAGATCAAGTCTACCTAATAAAAAAAGGGAAAATTCTCAAAAGAGACCAAATTTCATAAGGTTTCTCTTTGCAAGTCAAAAAACATTTTTGAGCCAAAATAGCCCTGGGCGACTTAAGCAGATTTCGCCATGTGTCCATTTTTTTAGTAATTAAGTACAAAATCTTCTTAAATCGCTCGGTTGCTCAGAGGGTGACTTGTACTTAAATAAAAAAAAAATGAACAGCTATCAAACCAGCTTATCAAAATTCTTTCTTAAGGGGGTGGTTGCTATCCTTTGCCCGGTCGCCAATCGCCTAGGCTATTTTTGGCTTAAAAATGATTTTTTACCTACAGAGAGAAACACCTTTTAGCATTTGGTCTCTTTTAGAAATTTTCCCATAAAAAAAATACAAATAAATGTATTTTACAAAAGATGGAGATGGTAGATTAAAATTTTAACGCAGAGCTACAATATTTTGGTTTATGAAGTCCAACTTATTTTGGTTTTGGAATTCAAAATAGATAATGATTTCACAAAGAAGTTTAATGCTAAATTTTCCATCTAAAAGCCAAACCATACTACTTCATTTTTGTAAAAACGAGTCTCCTAATGTCATAAAACAAGACCTTGTCAATCATTTGACATACAACGGGGGCAACGACAATCAAAACCAAACCCATTGGACAAGAGATTTCGTCGAGCATCACGATCCATGCTCGCATCAATGTAACATATCCTCAGCTCTTCACCTGCAAATATCAATATAAGAACGTTTCTTGCATTAACGAACTTTGTTATAAAGCGAATTGTTACAAGAATACCAACAATAACTTCAAAGTAAAACCAAGTCTTCTAAAGAAATAGACCTGCTTCAATTTCTCGTAAAGCTTTCAATCTTGCTTCCACATTTTGCAACCAAATTATGTGTGTATTGGGATCTATAGCAGAAACAAAGAACAAGTATATTAATTATGTATTCAAGTTTTGATGTAATTAAGTTCTTAGATTTTGATAAATAAATGATCCATTAGGATAATGCAGGTCCATAGCAGAATATGAATTGTTACCACAGTCATGATTATAGAAGGATGGAAGCATATAGACGGCATTGCCAACAGCAGCTTCTGATTCTACTGATGCGATTGCTGATGCAAGTAAATCTTCATAAGAACCTCCAGCCAATTCAATACGGAAGGCGTTGATACGAATCCGTGCAAGTACCCCAGCATACCATGCGATGTTCAAAACTAGAGAAAAATTATTCAATGGTCAATAAATTTTTAACGGAACTGCAATGGAACATGTTGTCACTCGCTCTTCTATAACTCCAAGTATATTTAAAATCTTTAAATTCAAAAGATAACAAAGTTTTTGCAAACATATAATACTTAATTGAAATTAGCTATAATCATAATATTACATGTCAGTTGTTCGTCTGTCATGCCTGAATCTTCCAGGGCACCTCTCAACAAACCAAATTCCTCTTCCATCTGGAAAGTGTTGAGGATTCACGTCGAGGTTAAAAAATCATCGTCTAGATTGGGATAGAGCAGTAAAGTGCAAAATAGGAATATACGGTCACTTAAAACTGGACGAGAATAACAAACCGATGTAGTAACATAGGAGCCATAGATAAACCAGAGGGGGAAACTTCGACCCATTTACTTATATATGGGTCGATTCAGGCTACCTCTTAGTAAGAGGAAATGCGTCAAATGGAACGAGCGGCCAACTACATATTTTGCCACTTTTAGTTTAGTCCTTACTTGATGATACGTTCTACGAACATTCCTGAGAGGGTAGCAAGGCTTACCTGTGAGATCATTTCAGCCGACAAGCGCTCAGGCTGAAGTATGTCCAAACTCTCTGCAGAAGTTGCTCCGGATATTACCATGCAGGCCAATCTTTTGGCAAGAAGTGGATACTTTAAGCCCCGGACCCTATAATATACACGTAAAATGGCACAATCAGATAGACATAAATATGAGTATAAAGTTTCCATAGAGAATAATGATCTAAAATAATGCTAAATATCAAAAGAACAACATCGTCTAGCAAAAGTATATATAGAAAACTATTAGAGGGCACGGTGCAATGCAACAATGGCATGTTATAGGTGCCAATTTGCACCCTATGGCGCTGCCATCCAAGTTAGTTTGCACCGGGGTTGGTGCGTTATAGCCTTATAGGTGCATCGCCATCCAAGTGGCGACCGTTTTGAGTTTTTCTTTAATTTTTTTGTGAGAAAGTGGGATTTTTTGGTGGTGTGTTATAGGAATCTTATTGGGGAGGGTGTTTTGTGTTATAGGAATGTGGCGGCGCCTATAACAGTTATAGGCACCGACTGCACCTAGCTCTCTTACATCTACAAGTTCCACAAGTATATCAACATGAAGAGGGAAAAACGGAAACCATATATAGTATGCTGAAGCTATGGAAAAACTAAATGAGTGGGTATATTCGAAATGTTGGAACACAAAAATTTTTAGGATCCAACAAGAAACATCCTTACCGACAATGAGCAACGAATGCTGACCAATCAGCTTTCTTTTCAACTTCATAAAAGTCCTAATAAAATCAGAAAATAAGTAGGAGTATGTAAAAGACGCACATATGCTTAAGGGTGTCTGTTAACCCAAACACATCATGTTAAGCAACTAATAATTACCAAATTAAATAAACTTATATATGTACGATGATATAATGCATAAATGATTAAGGCCATATTATAGAATAAAGCTAACATAGTGCTCATTGGCTTATTCTGTTTATTGTAAAAAAAAGAAGACTTATTCACTTATGATCAAATCAAATAAGCATTTTTAAATAAGCACATGGGTACGTGCTTATTTCGGAGTGCTTATAAGCCATATGCATAAGCTAAAAATTTACAATCTCAAACATCCCCTACAGTTCATTTCAGGTAAAGAACGCACTTGGCATAACTGCATATTAGATTGATGGTAATCTTGATAGCATAATCTCGACCTATACTATATCATTAACTAAACTCATCAGCCAAAATCCTAACTTACATTACATGTGTTCTGTTTTATACTCCATGTTGTGTGATCAATGATCACAATTACGGTCTCGATTTTACAAAAACAGAAAATCAAGCCTTTTTTTTCTCATAGACAAAATATCAAACAGTTAGCAAGCATATAAAAAGCATATATACCTTAGCATGTCCCCTGCACTCTTCGCTACAAAACAACGCCTCCCGACCCTCAAAACCCGAACCCTTAACAACACTCTTAAGACAAAAGTAACAAACTTTATCAACCGAGGACAAAGACGGGTGCGAAACAATGGGTATAGCAGTGTGGATAAGTTCACCAGGTTCTATTCTTCTAGTAGCGAAAACACCTCTACCAGCGGATTCGGTTAGTAGTACCTGGATCGGGGGCGGTGACGGGTGGCTAGTTTTCGGGCCATGGTGATTATTGGTGGAGAAGAAATAGGTGGTTTGAAGTAGTTCTTTTGGCGGGAAAAACCGTTTGGCACGAAGTAAGGGTAACATTTTGTTTGGGTCTAGTAAATGATGCTATAACGTTTTTGGGATGTCTATTAGAGGTGGCAAAATGGTTAGGTTGGGTTGGGTCGGGTCACATAGGTCTTGGATGAGTTTGGTCTAGATGAGTTTGAGTCGGGTCTTTTAGGAGGATGCGTCTAGATTAGTTTGGGTCTAGTTGGGTAAATATTTTTAAGGGATGAGTCTAGTTGGGTCTTCATTATTATTTATAGATTGGTCTTGCTGGGTATAACATTTTCATTCGTTTTTGACGTTTTTATACGTTTTTGACTGATTTTGGCCGATTTTGACCGATTTTGACGGATTTCGATCGATTTCGACCGTTTCGACCGATTTTGACCGTTTTCGATCGCTTTCCACCGATTTTGACTGTTTTCGACATATTTCGACCGTTTTCGACCGATTTTGACCGTTTTTACGGATTTCGACTGTTATCGTTCGTTTTGACCCATTCCGACCGTTTTCGTCCGTTTTCGACCAATTTCGACCGTTTCCAACGATTTCGCCCGATTTCTTTCGATTTCGACCGTTTTCGACAGATTTTGATCGATTTTGACCGATTTTGATCGATTTCGTCCGTCTTAGACCGATTTTGGTCCGTTTTTGATCGTTTTCGACCGTTTTCTACCGTTTTTGACTGATTTTGACCGTTTTCGACTGTTTTTGTCCGTTTTTGATTGTTTTGACCGTTTTCGTGCGTTTTCGACCATTTTCATTCGTTTTTGCACGATCTCGTACTTTTTAAGTTGTTTTGAACGGTTGTGAACGTCTTCGTCCGTTTTTAAACGTTATTAAACATTTTTGTACGTTTTCGTCCATTTTTGTACGATTTTGTTCGTTTACATACGTCTTTCTCCGTTCTTCGTTTTCCTACGTTTTGTTCGTTTTCATGCATTTTGTACGATTTTATACGTCTTCATACGCTTTTATACATTTTTATAAAAAGTACCAAAACGTATAAACACGGATAAAACGTTTGAAAACGTTCAAAAACGTATTTAAGCATAGAAAAACGTAGAAAACGAACGAAACGAACAAAAATGGACGAAAACTTAGAAAAACGTAAGAATACGTACAAAAAGGTAAGGAAACGGACGAGAACGTACGAAAACGGATAAAAACGTACGAAAACAGAAGAAAATATAATTAAACGGACAACAACGTATAATAACATTCAACAACGGACAAAATAAGGTTTAAACCACTAAAAAACGTTCGACAACATGTGAAATCGATCAAAAACGGTCAAATCCGTCGAAATCGATCAAAAATGGTCGAAAACGGTCGAAATCGGTAGAAAACGGTCGAAATCGATCAAAATAGATTGAAATTGGTCGAAAACGATCTAAAGCAGTCGAAATCGGTCGAAAACGATCGAAATCGGTCGAAAACGAACGAAATCGGTCGAAAACGGTTGAAATCGATCGAAATCGGTCGTGATCGGTCAAAAAGAGTGGAAAACAGTCTAAATCGGTCGAAATTGTGCGAAATCGGTCGAATTCGGTTGAAAACGGTCGAAATCGGACGAAATAGGTCAAAAAACGGTTGAAATCAATCAAAAAGTGTCAAAAACGGTCGAAAACGTATAAAAACGTTAAAACATGAAAAATGCTATACCCAACAAGACACATCTATAAATATTAAAGGAGACCCAACTAGACCCATCCCTTAAAAATATTTACCCAACTAGACCCATGTATAATATTAAAGGAAAAATGCTAGACCCATCTATAAATTTAAGAGAGATCCATCTAGACCCATCTATAATATTAAAGAAAAAATGTTAGACCCATCCCTTAAAAATATTTAACCAACTAGACCCAAATTTAACCAATGGTCTAAAAATGCCACCTCTACTTAAAATAATTGTTTGCTTTTTAATTTAACCAATAAAAAAAGAGACCCTCGTGGTGAGAGAATATTCTATTTGATTGGTTGAAAAGTATACTCGTCTTAGTTATATTAAATTGTGTGATCTTTGTCTCCTGAGAGTAATTTTGAGAGGGGGTAGTACCCAAGATATAGTTACTTTTAAAAGCTACTTAGAACTTCTCTAGTCTAACTAATTACAAGCTGTCTCTTTCGTTGTTATTATTATCTTAAGAGCATCCACTGGTGTTTCAAGAATAAGTCTAAAAACTTATGAAGATGTCCAAATTTTTTTTTACCATAGTGAGGAACCATTTCATGTCTAGGTGGCATGAAAAGGTCTAAGATTTTGAAGAGGTCCAAGAATTTATGTATCATGATAATATATGTTTGAACAATTTATAAACCTCAAAAGTTTTATCCATAGTGAGAATAGATTCATAATTTATAAATTAATGACATTGTAAGAGGTGACAAATTTATAAACCTTTTTAAAAGTCCACCATAGTGGATGCCCTAAGATCCTGAGTTACTAGACGGATCCCCTCGACTAAGCTTAACCATGAGGACTTTGGTGTTGTTGGCAATGCTATAACACTAAGGCATTAGTACCGTACAAAAGTGAAATCCCCTAAGGGATATCGTGATTCGTGAACACGTACTAAAAGCTAAGGTTCCATAATACGTAGTAGTATGTAATCTACCAAAAATATGAGATTAATTAGCCAGTTTGGCCCCAATAAACATGTGTTAGTTCTGCCTCTCTATATATAATTTTTCATCATATAATACAGATTAAAAGGATAATTACTATTTTTAGAATCAAGTTAAGTAAAAAGAGAATAAAAATTGTTTACTACAAAAGCTTTCAAGGAATATTTGCTATGCAAGGTAATCTAAAGTAAATAATTCTTGTTTAGATTACCTTGAATTTGTTAATCACCCATTGTTTTGATACTGTAATTGGTATTTTTTTATAGTTGTCTATATCATATAATTAACTATCCATTGTTCATAGATTTGCCTTACTTTTCATCTATACCTTGTCATCCTAACAGTCGAAAAAAGAATAAAAGGCACCAAGAATGGGAGATGCGAACCAAAGAATGGGAGATGCGAACCAACTGGGCTTAGCTCAGTTGACCACCTAAGGTCTCCTAAGGAGCTTTGGGGGAGGTTGTTATCATGAGGTCTCAGGTTCGAGCCTCACTGAGTTTTCCTTCTAGGTGAGAATCTGTGTTGGGCTCTGCCAACTCAGATGCGTCGAGTCTCTGACTCACTAACGATAGTATTGTACTAACTTGCCGTTCAAAAAAAAAAAGAATGGGAGATGCGATTATTAATGACTTGGTTAGGAGAGTATTCGACTCCTTGTTTGGTGTGGCTAAACGGGAGATTGGTTACATCCGGAATTGCCCCGAAAATGTTAACAAGTTGAAGAGTGAAGTTGAAAAGCTCAAAGATATGAGAGGAAGGTTTCAGAAACAAATTGATGAAGCTAAAGATAGAGGAGATGATCTCTATTAACATGTACATATATTTAGTATATCCATAATAGGCGTGTCCTATTCTTAACGGTGATTTATCATAACAATGATAATATAATCATACTATGAATAGGACACGCCTATTATGGACATACTAAATAATGAATGATTCAAAGTAAAGTTTACATTTAGTGCTCTTTATGGTTCAGTCAATTAACTCAAGTATCCTAAGAGTTGTTTTGTAATAAATAAGAATATCAAGAGTTTAGGAGTTATGCTTTTGATTCGCTATAAGTATGGGTCTTGTATTGCTCTTGATGATATAATGAAATAAAATACTTACTTGCTCTATCATTCCAACATTGTGGTATCAAGAGCATAAAAACCAGGTTACGATTCATCTCCATACGTAGGAGAAAACAAAACAAAAACACAAAATGTCCAACCACAACACCTCCACTTTATCCCAGGCTTTGATCCCTATTTTCAAAGGTGAGAAGTATCATCTTTGGAGTATAAAGATGACAACTCTGTTTAAGTCTCAAGAGTTGTGGGAGTTGGTGGAGTACGAGTTTCCTGATCCAAAACCAACTGAGCAGGATCAAGCGTTACGGGATAATCGTAAGAAAGATGCAAAGGCATTATTTTTCATTCAATCAGCATTGGATGATGATATTTTTCCTCATATTGCATCAGCCAACACCTCTAATCAAGCTTGGGAGATTCTTAAGCAAGAATTTTTTGGTGATAGGAAGGTAATTACTATTAAATTGCAAACCCTTCATCGGGAATTTGAAACGTTAAAAATGAAAGATAATGTTAGATTCGATGGAACAGAAGATGATAAATGTTTTGTTTATTTCTTGATAATCATGAATGATGAAGACAAGGAGTATTTATAGATACAACCATTTACTTTACCATAAATCACTCCTCTAATTATGGAGATGATTGATACAATTAAAAGTGATTGATACTATTAAATGTAGGAAATCAAATATAAAGAAAGAATATATATGAAATCTTTTATTTCCCCTCAAGATGGATCATGCAAATTTGTAATGCCAATCTTGCCAAGAAGAAATTAAAGCTGATGTGCTGGAAGTCCTTTTGTTAGCAAGTCTTTTATTTGCATTTTACTACTGATTTTCATCGGAAGGATTTCCTTTGATTCAACTCTTTCACGTACAAAGTAACAGACCATCTCGACATGCTTTGTTCTCTCGTGGAAGACAGGATTGTTAGCTATGTGTCGAGCTTCTTGGTTATCACAAAATAAGGGGGTGGCTAATGGATTATGAACATGTAACTCACTGAGCAACCATCAAACCCAAATGATCTCACTAACGGTGGAGGCCATTGCTTTGTACTCGGCTTCAGCTAAAGAACGTGAGACTAATGAGTGTTTCTTGGTCTTCCAAGAAATAGGAGTCTCCTTAGCAATAGCATATAACCAGTACGTGATCGCCTCGTGTAGGGACATCCTAACCAGTTAGAGTCACAATAAGCGGTTAAGACGGGATCTCCTGCTCGAGAAATGAGAATACCTTGGCCTGAAGTGGCCTTCAGGTACCCAAGAACACGATTCGCTGCCTCCAAATGATTGTTTTGTGGGTCGGCTACAAACTGGCTTAAAATATTGACAGAATATGTAAATCCGGCCGAGTGGCTTGAAGGTAAAGAGGTCGACCGATGAGTCGACGATACTGACTTACATTTTCCAGTATAAATTACAAACGGTTACCAGCTTAGTGACCTGTGCAAAAGTGTCATGATAATCCACCCCTTCCATTTGATTGGATCCTTTTGTAACTAGACGAGCCTTGTACCTTTCAACGTC
>BQNB010084236.1:0-28812 GCA_026074375.1 Tanacetum coccineum
AAAGTTGGAAGAGGCTTATATAGTTTTTACAAAATACCGGGTATTAGTACCTGGCTTAAAACCAAAAGACATACGATTAAAGATTAAACTACGAACTATTATAAATAATAAATATACGGGGTGACCGGGTCTTTTACTCATATCTAACATTAGATTTAACACTATTATTATTAGTCTAAAAGCACTTGATGAAGATTTTTCTAGCAAGAATTATGTTAGAAAATTTCTTAGGGCACTTCATCCTAAATGGCGCTCAAAGGTTACGACTATTGAAGAGTCGAAAGACTTGACATCATTATCACTTGACGAGCTTATTGGAAATTTGAAAGTTATGAAGTGATAATAAAGAAAGATTCCGAAATGGTCAAAGGCAAAAGATAACAAAATAGATCTCTTGCTTTGAAAGCCAAAAAGGAATCTAGTGATAAAGATAGTTCAACTTCCGATAGTGAAGATGAAGAATACGCCATGGCTGTGAGAGATATCAAGAAATTTTTCAAAAGACGAGAAAGATTCGTAAGACAACCACATGATGAAAGAAAGTCATCCCAAAGAAATAAAGACGACAAAAATGGCAAAGGCGAAAGAAAATATTTTAAATGTGGAGATCCAAATCATCTCTTCGGAGAGTGTCCAAATCTATAAAGAAACTACAATCAAAGAGCCTTCGTTGGAGGATCATGGAGTGATAGCAACGAAGATGAAGAAGAAAGGACAAAGGACAAAAAATGTCTCATGGCTAAAGCATCCAATGAGGTACTTTCTGAAACCGAATTCTTTAGTGATGATCATTCATCGTTAGATAAAAAAAACTTAGATAGTGAATATAATCGACTATGAAAAGTAGGTCTAAAAGTCATGGCTAAAAATAAATCACTAAAACAAATTAAAAATGGGTTAGAAAATGAAATACTCAAACTAAAAAAAAAAAACAATCTAAATTAGACAAAAGTAAAGAGGTAAATGAAGAATGCAAAATTTGTCAACACCTCAAGTTTGAAAATAAAAAGCTTAAGGAAGAAATTTATAGGCTAAATCAATTTAATAATAGTAGTCACTCGCTTAAGAAAATAATACGTTTTCAAAAACCATCCGGAGATAAATCCGGTTTAGGATTTAATTTTACTAAAGGATCAACTAGTGAGTCTAAACAAATAAATTTTGTAAAGTCACAAGAGGTTGAGTCTAAAGAAAAAGTAGTAGAATTAAATTCAAGCCCAAGACCAAAATTTATGCTTATAAACAATACTAAAATACCCATTGCAAGCGACGACGAAGTAAAACGTTTTTATAAACCTTCTTTAAAACCCGGAGTTGGATTTACTAAGCCTAAAACAAGATCTAAGACTCCTCCTCCAAAAAGAACTAATAACTCTCACCCTCGGTCTAAAACACCACAACCTAGGAGAGATCAAGGTAGACAAAACTACCCTAATAATAATCATTCAATGTGGAATTATTCACAACAACCAAACTTCCCTCCGTGGGGAATATGTCCACCTTATATGTATCCGAATCAAATGCAACATATGCAAAACATGTTCGGGACTAGCAATTTTGGACCCATGAGAAATTGGGGACCAAGTGGTTGAGTCGTTACAATATTTTAGTGGAGTAGTTCATGAACATTTCTTGGAATCCGACGAGTGAATACATTCTTAAAATCTTACGACGGATTTACCAAAAGATTTCTCCTTCAACGCTTACTTACTTGAAGATGTTGAAGAAAACACATCGTAGGCAAAGGTATGTCTTCTTTCCAAACTCCTTAGAATTTAGATTATGTGTTAAATGCTAAATGATTATATATTTTCCTGTTACATATAGTATATGCTAATCAAATAAGTTATAGTTAATAGAATATAATTTAAGCTTGTAGAAATAGTGTAGTCACTAGAAATGCCATTTGTTGGTTTTCTAGAATTAAGAGAGTTTGTTCATTATGAACTCATCTCTCACGTAGTTGAATTAGGATTCTCTACGTACCTCTATAAAATGGAAATCTTCTATGTCCACTAGTAGCAAACTCACGTAGATGAAGAAAAGTGAGTTAGTGGGAAATTATTAACATAGAAGTAGGATTAGTTTTTCATCTTACGCCGGAAAGGCATGACATCAAAACACTATGGATGAAACAAACTCCCTTCGACTACGACGTCCGCCTCGTCTACACGTCTACAATAAACTACGTCTATCAACGGAATCCTCTCATCAAGCTTTAACTCCAGCTCTATTTCCAAAATTTGGTTTTTTTTTCTATCGTCACATATTTATTATCTCTCAAATACTCTAAATCATGACAATTAATTATTTTATCTGAAGCAATTAACTTATTCAATTGACAAGAAGTTGATTGAAATCGTTACAAAATCCTCGTCAAATCTTCTCTCGGTGTAACTAACAACTTGTTATCGCATCCGAAAGTAATCTAAGTTTTTTTAATTTAACAAAAGGTTAATTAAAAAGTTAATTAATTTTTGTCTATCATCTCTAAATCATCCTTTTCGATCTCCAAAATCTTGACACTTAATTATTTTCATTGGAATTATTTAATGTTTTACTTAAACTTATCGATAGGTTTTTATAATTAAAAATGTCAGTATTTTTCTCTCCCGCCTTCAACTAACCCAATATCACACTATAACGCATTACTATAACACTGCTTTTATAACAATTACTTATGATGACTTGTATTCAACTATTACATTTTCAAACCTATGAATTTCACTCAACCATTGTGTTGACTTTTTAGCATGTTTATCTCAGGTAATTGAGCAACTTATGGCATGGAATGGCATGGACTTGAAGATGGCTAAAACTTGTTATCATTCACATTGTATGTAACTAGATTTTGGGACCTGCCTTTGTAAAACTCTGATTTTAAATAAATGATAACGTATCTTTTGAACAACGTCTCTTTTGAGTCGTTTTCTATGATTATGACTGTTGTACTATGAAGTAATACCCCAGATTAGCTTCCGCTGCTATATGTAAAAATGGGGGTGTTACAACAACTGGGACAACAGCCCAACATTATATACTATACTAAAAGCGGTTAAAAAACGACAACACTTTGTATTGTTCTGGTCTTGGGCTCTTTTGAATCTGTTACATTTGGTCCATTACGCGGTCTTTTCTTTTTGTCCAATTCTTATCACAATCCAGAAAGAAACGGTAAGAACATAAGATTTATCCAGAACTTTCATTGTTACTGTCTTCCAAAGCCTGCTGTTTGTGTTATTCGGGTGACGATGATACCTACGACCAAAAGACTGGCCGTATTTTGTCGTCTAATGTGATGACTTTTAGTAGTATGTATAGTAAATGTTTCCAATTAAAGTTAAGATTACACGCATATTGGTAGGGTGTAACACCCCCATTTTTGACATATAGCAGCGGAAGCTAATCTGGGGTATTACTTCATGGATCAACAGACATAATCATAGAAAACGACTCATAAAGAGACATTTTGGAAAATTTTGTTATCATTTATTTATTCATCAGAATTTTTACAAAGAGAGGTCCCAAAATCTAGAAACATAAAGTTTGAATGATAAGAATTTAGCCATCTTCAAGTCCGTGCCACTCCATGCCATAAGTTTCTCAATTACCTAAGATAAACATACTAAAAAGATCAACACAATGGTTGAGTGAAATTCATAGGTTTATGATAAATAGTTGAATACAAGTCATCATAGACAGTGGGTTACGTTGTTATACACCTATAGATAGTAATAATTGCAATGAGTACAGTTATCATAGAAAACAGTATTATTGCCCTAAGCTCGTGACATCAATACGTTAACACGGAAATCGTCGTAGTGACATTGGTTGAGGAACAAATATCCCTGTGGAAAGGTAACTTGCCAACGTTACCCATTAAGTCAAATATAGTGCGTTTGGTTTCCCCATGAACGGGTATACCAACGGGAGTTGTCACCCCCAATAGATCTATCCACAATATTTGCATTTACTCGCAAGTAATTAATGTTTCATGATACGGAAATAGTGGCATAAGAAGGTACTTAGGCAATAATATATCTGGATAGCATAAAGTTGGAAAAACACTTGCATTCATGGTTTAAGCATGTATCCCCCTTGCGGGTTTATAAACTATTCAAAAGATTTAAAATATGAACTCACCTTAACAGGGAAATCTGATTGATGGCAAAAGTATATGAAATGAAAGTAACGGCCTCGTCACGCAACCTAGGGTAATATGTCAAGTCTTAGTTTGATTGTTTATGTTTCAAAATTTCATGAAGTTTAACATACATATTACCTTGATTTATTAATTTATAGAAATATTGTATCACTGTTCGGGCTATCATAATCCAGAGGTCATTTAGTAAACGTTTGAGGATCCATGACACCTTTAATCGAAAAATCAGCAAACTCTCAAAACGTTTACTAAATGAAACCCGTCACATGAAGTTCCTAGTAACGTGATTCAATAAGATTTAGTTTCTTAATAGCTAGTCGATGATAATTACGTAAATATATAATGTAATTGATTTATAATGCGTTGATCGATGATTAATAACGATAAATGTTTCGGGTTTTAATAATATCGAGTTTTATAATATTTATATAATTTATATAAAAATATTATATTTTATATTTTTAAGAATGCAAAAATGGCAATATATACCCTTGATTTATATTAATTTACAACATTAATCCTTTATATATATCACTTTATATAAATTAATCCCTTATCTTTAAAGAATGGAAAAACAAGCCCTTGTAGTTATAACTTTAGGAATATTGACATTTTTGACCCCTCTAGTTATAATTTCAAAATATTTACAATATATACCCCTTGCATGGATTCGATTTGCAAAACAAGTCCAAAATTCATAATTTTGATATTTTTGAAATCCGAAAGTGTTTTGAAGCTTATAGCTTATTAGAATAAGCTAAAATAAGTAGAGTTTACGAATTTATAGCTTATGGAAAGGACTTATTAGCTTAAAAGCTTAAAAAGGGTGCGTATGGTTTATAAAATTTAACACGCATGGATTTGTGATTCAATGACTTAAACAAGAGTTTACAAGAGATTATAATGAAGCGTATTAAAGTTTTAAAACAGAAAATGAGCTTATTAAACAAGTTATAGGCTTACTTGAGCTAGAAAGTGGTCAAAATGGGGTTTTTGGGTTCGTACGCCTAGGAACGACTTCAAGGCTTCTCCTTCTATTGATTCTTGGCTTCAAATCTGATCTTAGGGACTTCACTTCTCTTCCTTGATCTTGTTAGAACTCCATTTAAGTTTATGATAACTTTTTGAGGTGTGATTGATGAAAGTGTGTGTTTTGGTTCGACTATTTATAGGCAAGAACTAACTTAGTGCCCAAGTTCTAGCTTGATGTGGTGGCTTAGTTATAGATTAGTGATTCAAGGTAGCTACTAGGGTGACTAAGGAAGGCTAGGGAGTGACTATTGTGATCTAGAGTGATAGCATAGCAAGGTGGAAGGAGATGGAGAAGTTAGGGTGATGACTAGGGGTTTTGGAGACTTGGTGGCCAAGTTGGGTGACAAGGTGGTGATAGAGGTGCTTATAAGGTGCTGGAGTGATGATGATGTGGTGGTGAGGTCATGGTGATGAAGGTGGTGGTGAGTCATAGAGGAGCTTGAGGTGTTTATTTAGTTTATACATGGATGTTTTTTGACAGCCAACATTAGTCTCGGAAATTTAGTTGCCATTTACAAACCGTAATTCTGATCAACCTTAAACTAGTGAGCATGGTTATATATTTGAGTCCTCTACAACGTTTAGTTTTACATATTCAGGGGTTACTATACAACAATCTAGAGATAACAGCCATTTACTACAGGTGTGGCAGAAATTCGTACCTTGGCATTTCGCTATAACTAATTCATCCGACGTCAAATCGGGGTGATTCAATCGGAAAAATGATCACAAGACATAGGGCTACAACCTAGTATTTTTACTTAATACCTAGAACCTACTGATTTTGCCCAGATCTTATGTTTTATTAACTGGATCAGATTCAAAAACTATGACTAGTTTAAAGGTGTAATGCGGTTGCTAATGGGTTTTATGATTTTTGGTTTAGGGTTAGATAAAGTAGGGTTTTTAGGATTATGGGTTTTAGAATGAATTTAGGGATTAGTTTTCAGGTTTAGGAGTTTACATGGGGTTTTGTACCATTGTGTTAGAGTATGTAAAATATAGACATGATTTAGGAGGTGAAATGACCTAGTTTGTATTTCATGCACAATTGATTTGTACATTGTGCTAAAAAGAGTTGTACATTGTTTTGGAGGGAAAAGTTATTCAAATTTGGTGCTATGATACTTGTACACATGCCTTGAAAACTTGTACATTTATTTTGTATGTAAACTTTACATATAATTAGGGTTTTGATATAAATGTTAACGGATAAAGTTCATTTAGTAATAATATTATGAAAATTACGTTAAATAGATAACGTACATGATATAGAGGATATTAGAATATTAACTTGACATATTAAGGCATTTACATGATATAAACGTAGATAGAATTGGCATAGGTAGTTGCGTTTACTTTAGAAATGTAAACTATATTACATAATGGAATAAAGCAAAAAAATTCTCGTGAAAAAGTAATATTTAATATAATATAAGTGGAAATTACAATGATGAAAATTGTGGGTTGTTACATTCCCCCAACCTTATAGAAATCTCGTCCCGAGATTTAGTTGAGTGATAGAGTGATATTTGGAAACAGAAGTTCTTAGCTTCTACAGTTTCTGGTCTGATGGCCTACTTTGTTACAATTCTGACACCTGACAGTGCAAGGTCCTGTGTGATGCAGTGTACACTTCCTACACAGGGGATGAGGTCCATTATATCCACAGTTTCTATAAGTCCTGAAGGTTTCCTGCCTTCTATTTTGCTGCTGGTGGTAATCATTGTTACGGTTGTTATTGTTGTTGTTACGGTTATTTTGGTAGTTGTTGTTGTTGCGATCATTGGGGTAGTTATTGTTGTCACGATTATTGGGGTAGTTGTTGTTGTCATGATTATTGGGGTAGTTGGTGTTGTTGTTGTTTCTTCTATCATCAAACTTTCGTTTGTGATCATTGGTTCCTTGCTCAGCATCGTGCTTTGTTACCTGATCCATTAACCTCTGGGTTATGGTAATGGCTTCCTCCAAAGTTTGAGGCTTTGAAGCGGTAACATTTCCTTCAATACTTCTGGGTAATCCCCCGATGAAAGCTTCCATAAGTTTCTTAGTGTTTGGTACCATATTTGGACATAAGACTGCTAATTCCTGGAATCTTCTAGCATAAGTCTTGAGATCATTTCCTTTCACAACCAAGTTGTAAAATTCGTCTTCCATCTTCTTGACTTCAGTTCGAGGGCAATACTTATTGGTCAAGAGCCTTTTCAATTTAGTCCAGGCTATCTTGTCAGCTTGCTCTATTCCAATAGGTTTGGCATAGGAATTCCACTAGGACAAGGCATCCTCGGTGAGAGTACCAGTAGCAAATTTTACTTTGCAGTCCTCGGTATAGTTGCTACTAGAAAATATCGATTCAGTTCATTCAAACCAATGAATGAGACCAACAGCTCCTTCCATACCATTGAACTAGAAAGGTTGGCAACTCATAAACTCCTTATAAGTGCATTTCCTTGCTATAGGAGTTTCTCTTGGTCCAGAGTTCCTATTAGTATTGTCAGCATTTGCCATGTTAGCAGTTTGTGCTTCTAGAACAGCAACAACACTATCAGCAACTAGTTGCCAAATGGCAACCTGAGTCATAGCTGGTGCTGCAGATGTTGATGTTCTCTTAGGAGGTATCATCAACATATACAAGACAACACAGAATAAGAATCCATAAAATGATATAGTCATATCACAAGTTAAGGTATTATAATACAAAGACTTGTGATCATTCTTTGATATTACATTGCAAGATATAACGGAAAATTTTGGAATCTAAGACTTCAAGAGATGAACACTCTAACAAGTATGTGATTCATTAGGTTTATCGGGGACTGGTTCACTTCTCAGTGGTTGCGGTATGATCCATAATGAGTTATCTAACTATGCGAAGATAGACTTATCAAATGGATAGTCTGGTGGTGGTGTAGTTGACCAAACCGGTGATGAAGATCCTACTAATAAAGATGGAGATATTAGAATGGGTGATTCAACAGGTGTCTTAGCGTGTTTAAGTGGTGAAATCTTTTCGAGAGGAAAGAAATGTCAGGAATCAAACATTGGTGATAGTGATAACACTAGAGATGGAGGCAAAATAGTCGGTGGAGCAATAGGAGCTTGTGGTGGAATAGGTAATTCATTATTAGTAGTATCATATGCTTGCATGACCTTCATATATGGGTCATCATGAAAAGGTGAGAGGGCTAGTGAGGCTAAAAGATCCTTAGTTAAATCATCTGAAAAGTTAGGAGAGTTGTTTCCTGGTGAGGCTGGGAAATAGTCATGTGAAGCCGAGATATAGTCAGGAGAGTGTGTAGAGGAAACAATATTCTCAACATCGGAATCAGAGAGGATAATAATAGGATGGGGGAAAAGACATGACTATATAACAACCCAGTGGAAATAACATAAGTTATTTATATATAATATAATAGTAGTGTATTATCTGCCATGGAAATTTCTTACACATACTATTCTGGAAACTGCAGTGGCACGAAAGACTTTCTTGGATGAAAAGTAGTTATAGTTAAGGTTTTAACATTGTTCTTTATAACCATGAGCTCTGATAGCAATCTGTAACACCCCTATTTTTTACATATAGCAGCAAAAGCTAATCTGGGGTGTTACTTCGTGGGTTCATAGACATAATCATAGAAAACGACTCGTAAAGAGACGTTTTGGAAAATTTAGTTATCATTCAATAAATCAGAGTTTTACAAATGGAGACAGGTCCTAAAATCTATATGAAAGCCTAAAGTTTGAATGATAACAGGATGTTCTCAAGTCCACTGTCACTCCGTGCCATAAGTTGCTCAATTACCTGGGATAAACATGCTAAAAAGGGTCAACACAATGGTTGAGTGAAATTTATAGGTTTGTAGTATATTGGTTAAATACAAGTTATCATAATGATACTAATTGCAACGAATACAATTATCATGGGAAAATATTATTATTGCCCTAAGCTCACGACATCAATACGTTAACATGGAAATTACTGTAGTGACATTGGTTGAGGAACACGAAATGTAACTTGCCAAGGTTACCCATTAAGTCAAATATAGTGTGTTTAGTTACCCCATCAACGGGTATACCAACGAGAGTTGTCACCCACAATAGATCTATCCACAATATTCGCGTTTACTAGTAAGTAACTAATTATTCATGATATGGAAATAGTGGCACTGGAAGGTACTTAGGCAATAATATATCTAGATAGCATACAGTTGGAAAAACACTTGTATTCATGGTTTATAGCATGTATCCCCCTCGCGGGTTTATGAAACATTAGAAGATTTAAAAGTGAGGCTATGAACTAACCTTAACATGGAAATCTGATTGATGGTAAAAGTATATCAAGTGAAACTAACTGCTTTGTCACGCAACCTGGGGTAATATGTCATGTCTTAGTTTGATTGGTTATGTTTCAAAACTTTACAGAGTTTAACATACATATTTTATTTATTAATTTATGGAAATATTTTATCACTGTTCGGGCTATCATAATCCAGAGGTCATGCAGTAAACGTTTGAAGAGCTAGGATACTTTAAATTGTAAATCCAGCAAACTCGTCAAAACATATACTCAAATGAAACTCCTCACATGAAATTCCCTAGTCACGTGATACGATAAGATTTTAAGTTTTTCAAAAGCTAGTCGATGATAAATTACGTTAATTATATAACGTAATTGTTTTATAATGCGTCGATCGATGATTAGTAACGATAAATGTATCGGGTTTTAATAAAATCGAGTTTATAATATTAATATATATTTTTATAATTTATTTAAAAATATTATATGTTATATTTTTAAGAATACAAAAATGGCAATATATACCATTGGTTTATAAACTTTTACAAATTTAGTCCTTTATATAAAGTATATATAAATTAAACCCTTGGCTTTAAAAATTAGCAAGATAGGTCCTTATAGTTATAACTTTAGGAATATGGCAGAATTAACCCTTGTACTTGTTAATTTCCAAATAGTTACAATATATACCCATTGCATGGAAACGATTTACAAATCAAGTCCAAAAAGCCATGCAAGATTATTTTAAGATTCCAAATGATATTTGCAGGTTATAGCTTATTAGATTAAGCTAAAATAAGAGGTTCTAACGTAAGAAAAGTTTAGAAAAAGGATTCGTTAGCTAGAAAATCAAAATGGGTTGTTTTTAGGGTTTTAACCAAAAACGCATGGGTTTGAGGATTCAGGGTTTAAACAAGAGTTCATATAGGATCTAATAGACCTTATGATAGTTCTATTACAGATTATGAGCTTATTGAACAAGATTTTGAGCTTACTTGAGCTAAAATGGGTCAAAATGGGTTTTTTGGGTTCATACGCCTAGAAATGACTTCAAGGGCTTCCTTCTCTTGATTCTTGGCTTCTATTATGATCTTAGGGACTTTACTTGATCTTCCTTGGTCTGACTTAGAACTCCATTGTTGTATATGATGAATTTTGAGATGAATTGAATATTGTTGTATATATGAATTTTTTTTTATTATTGTTTTTTTTTTTTGAAATGAAATTTGGGAAAAAAATGTGAAATGTGTTTGTAAGTTTCGGCTTATATAGGTGAAAATGAAAGATGGGAGGCCAAGTTAAGCTAGAGTGAGTCAAGGAATGGTGAGGGAACGGCTGCAAGTGAGTGACAAGGATGTTTTACTTGGTAGTGAAAGAGACTAGGTGGCATTTTTCTTGTGCCCAAGTGATGACGAGGCTAGGGGTGCAAGTGAGTTATAAGTAGCTTACAAAGCTTATGAGAGGTGCTTGTAAAATGCTAAGGGCTCTTAGTGACATGGTGGTGATGAAATAGTGGTGCTTATAGGTGGCTAAAAAGTATGAAAATGATCAAAATGAAGTAAAGGGGGGGTATGTTCAGGTTGTTCTATGTTCAGCTTAGGGGTTTTTGGTTTTAATTCAAGGTTAGGTTAGGGTTTAATAAAAGGTTAGGGTTTAGGATTAAGTGTTTAGGACTAGATGAGGGTTAGTGATTAAGGTTTATCAGTTAGGATAGGATTTTAGGATTAAGGTTTAGTTAAAATGAAATTAGTTTTTTAGAGTTTGTTTAGGGTTTAGTCGGTTTTAGATTAGTTGTTAAGGAATGACTAATTGGGATTATGTTTAGGGATTATAGTCATTGTATTAAGTGTTTGATACCTTTGTGCAAAACGTAGTAAGGAACAAAAGTAAATTTAGTGGGATGTTAAAATGACCTAGTTTTATTATTCTCTATGCATCATTTACATTAGTACATTAAGCTATAGATGAGTAAGTAACTTGATTTAGGATGGAAAAGATATTCAATGTGGTCTAAGAATACTTGTACACATCTTAAAAGGCTTGCATATACATTTATAAGTATACATTAATATATATTAGGGTTATAGATATAAACGTTAACGTTTAATGCTTGTGTATTTGAAATATACGTTGAAATAGTACTTTCAATAGATAATGTAACTTTGGTAAAAATAATATTAAATATAGACTTGACATATTAGGATGTTTATTGATGTATAACATAGATATAGAAGGCATTTGTGTTAAGTTGCGTAAGCTTCGTTACTTTAGTAAATTAAACTACTTTATATAATGGAATAAAGCAAATAATTCCCGTGAAAAAGGTAATAATATAATATAAGTGGAAATTACAGTTATGAAAATTGTGGGTTGTTACATTCTCCCAACCTTATAGAAATCTCCGTCCCCCGAGATTTAGTTGAGTTGATAGAGTGATATTTAGAAACAGAAGTTCTTAGCTTCTACAGTTTCTGGTCTGATGGCCTACTTTGTTACTATTCTGACACCTGACAGTGCAAGGTCCTGTGTGATGCAGTGTACACATTCCTACATAAGGGATTGAGGTAGCATTAATATCACAGATTCCATAAGACCTGAAGGTTCACTAAGGCACCACTGCCTTCTATTTTGCTGCTCGGTGTAATCAATGTTACGGTTGTTATTGTTGTTGTTATTACGGAAATTTTGGAGTGTAGTTGTTGTTTGTTAGTGATCATTGGGGTAGTTATTGTAGTTACGATTATTGGTGTCCTTGTTGTAGTTATGATTATTAGGGTAGATTAGGTGTTTGTAGTTTCTTATATCATCAAACTTTCGATTGTGATCATTGTTTCCTTGCTCAGCTATCGTTGCTTTTGTTTTACCTGATCCCCATTAACCTTTGGGGTTATAGTAATAGTGCTTCCTCCAAAGTTTATGGCTTTGAAGCCGGTAACATTTCCTCAATACATCTGGGTATTCCCCTGAGTGAAATCTCCATAATTTTCTTAGTGTTTGAGGTACCGAGAATTGTGGTACATAAGACGCTAGAATCATGAATCTTCTAGCATAAGTCTTGAGATCATTTCCTTTCACAACAAGTAGTAAGAACAATTGCCGTCCTTCCATCTCATGATTCAGGTTCGAGGGTCAATACTTAAAGGTCAAGAGCCTTTTCAATTCAGTCCAGGCTATCTTGTCTGCTTGCTCTATTCCAATAGGTTTGGGCATATGATACCACTAGGACAAGGTGGCATCCTCGTGGGAGCATATACCAGAATGCAATTTATTACTTGGTTCCGTCCTCGTAAAGTTGACTACTAGAAAATATCGATATTACATTCATAACCAATGAATGAGAACCAACAGCTCCTTCCATACCATTGAAGTAGAAAGGTTGGCAACTCATAAACTTCTTATAAGTGCATTTCCTTGCTATAGGAGGTGTTCTCTGGTCCAGAGTTCCTATTTATTTAGTGTCAGCATTTGCCATGTTTAGAGTTTGTGCTTCGTAGAACAGCAACAACACTATCAGCAACGAGTTGCCAATGGCAATCCTGCGTCCATAGCATGGAGCTGCAGATTGTATGATCTCTTCGGAGGTACATCAACATAGTAACAGGGAGGACCAAACACAGAAAAAGAAACCATAAAGATGATATAGTCAATATCACAAGTTGAATTGGTTATTAAATAACATAAGACTTGTGATCAGTTCTTTGATATTACGATTCAAGATATAACAGGAAAATTTTGGAATCTAAGACTTTCAAGTATGAACCACTCTAACAAGTATGTTGATTCATTAGTTTTTATCGGGTACTGGTTCACGTTCTCATTGTTGCGGTATATCCATAATGAGTTATCCTAACTAGTGCGAAGTATAGAGCTTATCAAATGATAGACCCTGGTGTGTGTGTGTAGGCTTGACCAAACCGTGATAAATCCTACAAAAAAATGATGGAGATATTTAGAAGTGGAGTGAATCAAAGGTGTCTTAGGCGGTGTTTAAGTGGTTAAATCTTTTCGGAGAGGAAAGAAATTGTCAGGAAAACGAAACCTTGTGAATAGTGAAAACACTAGAGATGGAGGCCAAAATAGTCGGTTGTGAGCAATAGGAGGCTTAGTGGTGGAATTAGGAAATTCAATATTAGTATACATATGCTTGCATGACCATCGATATTATGTGGGTCATCATGAAAGAGGTTGAGAGGGCCGTAGTGTGGGCTAAAAAAAAGATCCTTAGTTAAATCATCTGAAAAGTTATTAGAGTTGTTCCTGTGAGGCTGTGAAAAAGACAGTGTGATCCGTGAGACTAGTCCAAGGAGAGTGTGATAGAGGAGAACAATATTCTCAACATCGGAATCTAGAGGATTATAATAGGATGGTGGGAAAAGACATGACGTATATAACAACCGCAGTGTAAATAACATAAGTGTATTATATATAATATAATAGTCTGTATATCTGCCATGGAAATTTTCTTACACATACTATTCTGGAAACTGCATGCACGAAAGGAACTTTCTGAATGAAAAAGTAGTTATAGTTAAAGGTTTAGACATTTGTTTCTTTATAAGCCATGGAGCTCTGATAGGCAATCTGTAACACCCCTATTTTTTTACATATACAGCAAAAGCAGAATTCTGTGGTGTTTTCTTCGTGGGTTCATGAGACATAATACAATAGAAAACTTGACTCGAAAGATGATCTTTTGGAAAATTAAGTTTATCATTCAGATAAATCAGTAGTTTTTTACAAATGGAGGAACAGTCCTAAAAATCTATATGAAAGCCTAAAGTTTGAATGATAACAGGATGTTCTCAAGTCCACTGTCACTCCGTGCCATAAGTTGCTCAATACCTGGGATGAAACATGCTAAAAAAGAAAAGGGCAGAGCACAATGGTTGTAGATGAAATTTAATTAGTTTATTATATAAGGAGTTTGTAGTATAGTTGGATAAAATACAGAGTTATCATAATGATACTAATTTGCAAACGAATAACAATTTATCATGGAAAATATTATTATTGCCCTATAGCACACGGACCATCAATCACTTAACATGGAAATTACTGTAGTGACATAGGTTTGGAGGCGAACACGAAAATGTAACATGCCAACGTTACCCAGTATAAGGTCCAATATAGTGTGTTTAGTTTTTACCCCATCAACTGGTATACCAACGAGAGATTGTCACCACAAAGTAGATCTTCCACAATATTCGCGTATACAATTAAGTACTAATTAATCATGATAAGGGAAATAGTGCACTGGAAGGTACTTAGCAAATAATAATCAGATAGCTCATTACAGTTGGATAAAACACTTGTCTTCATGGTATTAGTTAGCATGTATCCCCCCCTCGCGGGTGTTATGAAACATTTAGAAATTAGAAAGTGAGGCTATGAACAAAAAAAAAAACCTTAAACCCCATGTGAAAAAACCTGATTGAAGGTAAAAGTATAAATCCAGCAAGTTGGAAAACAAAACTCTGCTTTTGTCAACGCCAAGCCAGGGGGTAAATTATGAACAGTCTTTGTATTATGTCATGGTCAATGAATTTTGAAAGGTTGCGTGTTCCAAACTTTACAGAGTTTTAACATACAAATATTATTTTTATTAATATTATGGAAATATTTTATCACTGTTCGGGCTATCATAATCCAGAGGTCATGCAGTAAACGTTTGAAGAGCTAGGATACTTTAAATTGTAAATCCAGCAAACTCGTCAAAACATATACTCAAATGAAACTCCCCATGAATTTCCCTATCAACTGTGATACGCTAAAGATTTTAAGTTTTTTCCAAAAGCTAGTCGATGAAAATTACGTTAATTTAATAACGTAATTGGTTTTATAATAGCGTGCGATCGAATGATGTGTAGTAACGCGATAAAGGAATCGGGTTTTTAAATAAAATTCTGGGTTATAATTTAATCAATATTTTTTATAATTTATTTAAAAAAAATATTATAGGTTATATTTTTAAAAAAAGAATACATAAATGGCAATATATAACCATTGGTTTATAAACCATTTTACAAAAATTTTAGGTCCTTTATATAAGAGTATATATAAATTAAACCCTTGGCTTTAAAAATTAGCAAAGATGAGGTCCTTTAGAGTTATAACTTTAGGAATAATGCAGAATTAAACCCTTGTTACACTTGTTAATTTCCAAAAATCGTTACAATAGATACCCCATTTTTGCAAGGAAACGGAGTTACAAATCAAGTCCAAAAAGCCATTCAAGATAATGTTTAAGATTCCAAATGAGTATATTGCAGGTAATATGCTTATAAGATTAAGCTAAAATAAAGTTTCTAACGTAAGAAAGAAGTTAGAAAAATGGGCATTCTGGTTAGCTATAAAAATCAAAATGGGTTGGTTTTTTAGGGTTTTAAAAACCCAAAACGCAATGTTTGATGATTCAGTTGAGTTTAAACAAGTAGTTCATTATAGGAACTAATAGACCTTAATGAATTCTAATACAGATTATTAGCATAAGTGAACAAGATTTTAGCTTACTTTAGCTAAAATGGGTCAAAATGGGTATTGTTTGGGTTCATTACGCCTAAAATGACTTTCAAGGGCTGTTCCTTCTCTTGATTCTTGGCATCTATTTAATGATCTTAGGACTTATTACTTGATCTTCCTTTGGTCCTGACTTTAGAACTTGTCCATAGTTTGTATATTGATGGAATATTTGAGATGAATTTAGTAATGGTGTTTTGTATGTTTCCGTTCCTACGCCGTGGCTTATTGTAAATAAAGGGAAAAAATTAATGATTGGAGGCCATAGTTAAGCAGAGATGTGGCAAGGTATGGTGAGGAATCGTATGCAAGAAGAGTGACAAGGATGGTTTACCTGGTGGCAAAGAGACGAGTGGCCTTTTTTATGTGCCCAACTGTGATGACGAGGTAGGGGTGACAAGTAGGTGATAAGGCATTCTTAACATGAGAGCTTTATAGAGGTGCTTGTAAGATGGTAGGGTGGCTGCTAGTGACATGGTGGTGATGTAATAGTGGTGCTAGGGTGCTAGGTTGGGTTGAAAATAGGTCAAAATGAAATAAAAGAGGTGTCGGATTGGTTCTTGTTTCGGCTTAGGGTTTTTGATTTTAATTCAATTTATGGGTTAGGGTTAGAATATATTAGGGGTTTAGGATTAAGGTTCAGACTTAATAGAAGTTTATGAATGTTTTAATGTTTAGGAATTAGATTTGGGATTAAAGATTTAAGGTTGTTTAGGTTTAAAATGAAATTTAGGTTTTAGGGTTTCGTTTAGGGTTTAGGGTTTTAGATTAGGGTTTTAGAATGACTTAGGGTTTAGGTTTAGGGTTTAGGAGTCATGTATTAAGTGTTTGTACCTTGTGCTAAACTGGTAGTAAGGAACTAAAGTTATTTAGGAGGTAAAATGACCTAGTTTGATTCTCTTGCATCATTGACTTATACATTGGGCTTTAGAAAGTTGTAACTTGATTTAGGAGGGAAAGGATATTCAAATGTGGTGCTATGATTCTTGTACACATGCTTTAAAGGCTTGCACATTTATTTTATATGTATACATTACATATAATTAGGGTTTTATATATAAACGTTAACATTTAATGCTTGTTTTGAAATAACGTTGGAAATAGTATGTTCAATTGATAATGTACTTGGTAAAAATAATATTAAGATATAGACTTGACATATTAGGATGTTTACATGATGTAAACATAGATATAGATGGCATTGGTTAAGGTTGTGTGAGCTCGTTTACTTTATGTATGTAAACTACGTTACATAATGGAATAAAGCAAAAATTTTCCAGTGAAAAATTAGTATTTAATATAAGTGGAAATTACAGTGCTGAAAGTTGTGGGTTGTTACAAACCACGCTTGGAGAAGTCATGTAAGAACACAAGCAAGTCAAGAAGTTTCTCATAAGCCTTCCTAGACGGTTCGTCTATATCGTGGAAGTCCTAGAGAAAATTTTAGATCTTTAAACAACAGGGTTTAAGGATGTGGTGGGACGATTGTAAGCGTATGAAGAAAGAGTCAAACAAGAAGATAAGGCAAACGATTCTCAAGAAAAGTTCCTTTATGTTAGGACTGACAATTCCAACAGGAATAGTAACTCTGGCAGAGGAAGAAGACAAGGTTCATACTCTCGAGTTTGTGGTCGAGGTCGAGGTCAAGGACGTGGTTAGGGCAACTCTAAAAATCAAGGTCAATGTGACTCCTCGAAAAACCATGAAGATAATGAACAAAAAAGTAAACAACATCAGTAATGTGACCTCTCACATATACAATGTTTCCATTGTGATCAGTACGGACACATTGTTTGAAGATGCTCTGAACGATACCGAAACCATGAAGCTAACCTTAATGAGACGCAAGAGGATGATGTTTATCATGAGGAAGGTACGTTCTTTATGATGAACCTGGTTCAAGAAATTATTTTTATGAATAAAGAAAAATACACTCCACCAAAGATCAAGTCCAATACCGAGGAAGATGATGTATGGTATTTTAACAACGGAGCAAGTAATTACATGACAGGTAATTACTCTTGCTTTTCTGAATTAAATGAAAATATAACATGACGTGTTAGGTTCGGAGTTGGTTCATGTGTGAGCATAAAAGGAAAGGGTTGGATTTTGTTCTAAGGGAAAACGGAGAACAAAATTGTTCAAAGATGTCTATTATATTAATGCTCTTCGAAGTTATGTGATAAGTCTTGGACAAGCTTTAATATCCGGTTATGATATTAGTATCCAAGGTGAATTCTTAACCATGCGAGATAGTTGTGTAAGTTTGCTTATAAAGGTCCTGCATAGTAAAAATCATCTTTATAAGGCTCAACTAAAAGTTGGTAAAGAAGATACACGCTAATCGGGAACACAACTATGTATGTTTACTATTGTGTGGGAAGACATACAAGAAGCCGAAGATGATCAACAACAAAATAATTATTCATGTTAGACGTGACCAGTCGACAATGAGACATGGAAGCAACTAAGCTCGAACAATCTTTATTTTGTGTAAAGGGTTCTCCTGTAAATTTATTACTAAAAAAAACAACTCAGTATAATGGATGAGGGAAAATCTTATATCTTAGCCCGTTACATAGGCAACCTACTTCCTTAAAGGAAGGTACACATAGTGACAAGACTACAAGAGACTCAAAACATCAAGTAATCTATTTCTTTTTACGACCTCGTATCTTGATATCCAAATTATCACATATAGCTTGAATATTGTAAAGGATTTCCTAACCTTCATACATATCATCACCATATGGGTCATAGTCGTACTAAGCATTCCTATAAGTTTCCCTCCATTGTTCCAGCAAGCTATTAGTACCATAACCAACACCTGATGGTTTTGAATCTAAGAAACTTGCCATTTTATTATCAACAGGTTCAACTTCCCTCACTATCATGAACACCTATATAATCAATCTATTCCAAAGGTTTACCTTTATCATCCAAAAGCACACATTTCCCCGCCAGCAACTTTTGTTTAAACATAATAATCTTTTCAACTAAAGGGGTGGAACTTTTCCCTTCCTCTTTCATACTAGACATAGAAGTCTTATCCCCCGATTTAACTTCCTCAGTAACCGTGTTATCAACATTTAAAGCCTTAAATGTGTTACTAAGGGAAAAGGTACCATTACCTGATGTTGAAGCATTAGTCTTACCTGTCTTTGTTGAAGAGTTACCTGTTGTCGAGACCTTCTTCTTATTAGCAGAAGGATTGTTTTTGGGCTCGCTTCTTCAGTTGGTTGATTTACTTTAGGGCGATATATAGTTTTTGGCTTCACCGAGACAGGTTTAAAATTTTTGGTGCCTTTATTATTGCCACATGATTTCTTCTTTTTTACTTCAATAAAGCCATCACTAGCCCCGGATGATCCACCCTTGTCTTTAATTACCCTGTTCACCACTCATTTTAGAGCTTTTGGACAATCATCAACTGAGTGACCAAATATTAAGCACTTACTACAACGAGGAGGTTCCCACTCGTATTCAATTACAAGAATTAATTTCAATCAATTTTTTTCATAACTGCTCCTACCCTATGATTCCAAACACATGAAATTCTTATATGAGTCTAGCATTATAGGGGTACCAATTTTTGTGGCGATCAAGCTTAACCCATCCGATGTATACGTAACCAACGGGACATCATGGATCTTCACCCAAACGAAACACGAGACAATTCTTCCTTAAAAAGAGTCACGAAGGAAGACCATTTATTTGGAAATATAAGGACTCCACAAATTACCCATGGACCATATCTAAGCACCGGATCAACACCCACAGTAGATGAGAACTTAAAAAAGAAAAAACTTTCACCAACGTTACTTTCTCTAAGCCATACTTTTTCCAATTATTTCGAACAAACCATTCCATGACAGGGAAAGCGAGTCTTTTACCAATAAAGTAACCATAAAGTGAATTTTTCATTCTATCATTTACCTTATGAACCGAAGCTAATAGTAAACAAATGTTAAAGTCGGCATCCTTTTGCACATTCGCATCAAGTTTTCAAAGATTAGCCTTAATAAAAAATGCAAGGCTAAGCTTATTGGCATAAGATGTGGGAGCTTCCTTCAAAACAGATTCAAAGCCAGCCTCATTAGGAATACCATCATTAGTAACCTCATGAATTTGTCTAGTAGCATCACCATTACCAGTATTACCATCGTCCAAACCTCCTTTCTGAGTAGATACCGAATCAACACCTACACTTAATGAAGGAACATTGTATTCTGAGCAAGAACTAATCAGAACATCAGTGTTACCCAAACCATCATGTTTTTCCTTCACACCTCTCCCTCCCCCACCCCCTTCCGACTCAAAAAATTACGTTCCATACCCATCACATAACCACCTTACACAACTAGTGGCAACAACAAAGAAACTGGTAACTCTCAAATTATACATGTTTCTATATACTTTATCAATGATTATATATATATAAATCGGTTAAATATACGAACTTTTAGTATAGAATAGAGTATATTTGCTATTGTAGGTTCTTGGAATGTGTCGTGGAAGAAAACGAAACAATACACGAAGATTTGAAGCTTAAACGAAGAAATTACTGAAGATAAAGATCTCCCGACACCTGTTCACCGTTTTAGCCATAACTCGGTCATACGAACTCCGTTCTAGTTGATTCAAGCGGCCACGCAAGTGGAATTCAATTATCTACAATCATGAAAAAAGCCAACTGCTGAAAACGACCAAAAGTACGCCACACTTACCCTTTATCGAAAGTGCTAGATACCCCTAGTTTAAACCGCTGAGCCATTCTATTCATTTTTCTTATTCATTAAAAAAAATATACAAAAATATAATCTTTAGCCTAGCCTTACCCCTTATCGAAAGTCCCAATTGTTGGTTGTTGGTTGCTCGGTATGATTGGTTGATTTTTGCTTATAGTTTGCTCGCGCTTTGTTATGAGAGTTGTACCATTCCAACGAAGATGAAGAGTGCACGCTTCGTGTTTTGTATTTTTGGTGGTGAACACTTATATTTAGTGTGGGGGAATTGCTAGTTGTGTGAAAGTGGAGAGAAAAAAAAAAGATAAAGAGAAAAAAAAATAAATGAAAAAAAAGTGAGAAAAAAAGAAAAAAAAAAGAAAAGAGAGAGAGAGAGAGAGAGACAGAGAGTGAAATATGAATAATAGTTGAGTTGTTTGATACCTCGCAAGTTTGTGGATTGTCGTAACTAGCAACATGAGTTTCTTAGACTTGTCGACATGTATATTATAAAACCATTTCCAGTATATATTTTCCATGTCTTATCCACACCTTTATAAACACTTAGCCTGTACATTACAACCCGAATAAAAGTCCTATTTTGATAATTATACCTGGTGCTTACGCCATGTTGGTGCAATTTTGTTTCTTGTACAAGCCTATGGTATGAAATTAATCATATCTGAGCAATTGAGTGTGATTTCCCTTTTACCCTATATTACATCACATACGAGTGTTTGCGTGAATTATACTTTTCCTTATTCATGAGGTGCCTAGTCATGTTATTACTGCTTGAAGATCGTTGGGTATTGTCAAACATCTCTGTTTTCGCATATTAAAAAAATCAACAATATTTTTTATAATTCTATATTTGTTTTGTAAAGCTTATTATTTCCTATTTTTGCTTTGCGGGCAAGCAAACCCTTAAGTGTGTGGGGGGGGGGGGGGGGGTGCTTGCGCCTTTTGCACCTATTTGTTACAAAAACAAAAAATATTTTCGAAAATTTCACACCAAATAATTTTTTTAAATAAAATTAATAAATATATGTCAAAGATTTAAAAAGTATATATAGATATAAATAAAAAAAAATTTTCCCGATGTCTTTCGTCGCCTATGACCCTGTTTATAAAATTTCTTTCTTAGATTTGCTTGAGGGCAAGCAAAGTTTTAAGTGTGGGAGATTTGATAACGCTCAAAATTATACATGTTTTATATGCGTTATCAATGATTATATATATAAATTGGTTAATAATATGAACTTTTGGTATATAATCAAGTATATTTGCTATTGTAGGTTCTAAGTATGTGGTCCGTGGACGAAACGAAAAGAAAACACAAAGATTAAGCTTAAACGAAGAAATAACTGAAGATAAAGATCGCTCCGACACATGTCTACTGTTTTGCCATAACTTGAGCATACGAACTCCGTTTGACGCGATTCTGGCGGACACGCGTATGGGAAAGAATTATCTACAACTTTGGTTTTTGGTCCAAGAACTGAAAAGGCATAAAAACCGCCGCACTTCCAAAAAAGTGCGACGCACTTTTCACAAAATCACAAGTACGACGCACAAACAAAAATGTGCGCCGCACTTTCAGTCTGCAACATTAAAAACGTGAATTTGGCCCCAAAAACGTATACATAGAAGCTTTGCTTGGTCCCCAAGTAAATTCTACCTTATAAATACCCCCCAAAACTCCAGGGAATTTTATATCTTTCAAACATATTACACACACAACACTCCTCAAATCAATTGGAGAGAAGGAAGGAATGGTGAGGATCTTAGGATCCGATGATCAAACACCCCTTTGATCCACCATATCACCACCACCACCATAGCCACGAATTTCCAGAGGTCCACCACCATTTATAGACCTCCATTCATTACTATTACATAACCTAAACTCATCACTCGAAGGATTCACACCAAATCCTTCCGAGTCACCACCATAAACCTCGTTCACAAACACTCCATTTGGTGACACGTTGCGGATTCCCTGAAGAGACGTGATATATCCTCGGGTTGATTCAGTAGCATAGGTGTTGAGGTTGCTCATAGGATACTTGGTTGATTAGGACTAGAGATTATTTTGGTATTGGGAATATTGTTTTGGTACTTTATATCGAATTACTCACATAAAGGATTTGGTTAATTTCTTTACGAATAATAATAGATGATGTTCTAATTTATACTATGCATGTTATGTTGGTTATTGGTTTGGTATGATTATGAATGTAATTGTTATACTTGGACGTATTGCATAACTTGAGAATATGAATGCTTATTAAGGCGATAATATTTTACTTGGATCATTATTATCTTTGATTGTCATTGGCCATAGATAAGGTCAAAGGCTCTATTTTCTTGATGAATTTCGCGTTGCTGTCTATAACAATTCGGTGCTAATACTTGTGAGAATTGAATTAGTAAATCTATAAAGAAACCCATAAGAATTATGTTTAAGACCCTCCTTATGTTTAACCGACCGGGGTTTGGGAAATTCAATGTTTCATATTTTGATTAAACCACTCTTACTGCCTGTGATGATGTAGTATAAAGCCGAAAGGATTCTATGTTATCATTGGTTAGATATCTTGTATTAATGATTACCCTCATATATGACTTGTATATTTGTTAGATATATAAAGTTTTGCATATCTATATCTCTTATGCTTGGTATTTTGCTTGCTTTATACACACATTAAGGCTATTTGATTCGTGACAATCATTTAGCTTTGTTACTTGATAAACAATATGCGAATTGCTACAAATCCCGTGGAACGACCTGACTTGACCCAATACTATATGTACTCGAATAATTATACATGCCCGAATGTTTGTGTTTCTTAGTTAAAATCGGTAAATCAGTTAATATAAATTTAAAGCTTGTAAAAACACACATCAAGTTTTTGGCGCCGCTGCCGGGGATTTGTTTAGTTGTTTACAGATTGTTTGCTAGTCTTGTGCATCTTACGTGTGTTTCGTGTTCTAAATCCCTTGAAATCTAAACATTTATAAACTCGCCGTACCGTTTTCTGGCAAACGGAAACCAAAAAAATTGTTTTTCTCCAGGAAGTGCGCCGCACATTCATGTTGTGCGCCGATTTTCCTGAAAACCCAGAAAGTGCGCCGGACTTACACCAAGTGCGCCGCACTTTCTACAAAATTTTTCACAAAAAGAATCTGATTTAAAAACTCAAACCCAAACAAACCACCAAATCTCTAGTCCCAGGTATGTAATCATTTGAAATTCCATTTTATCTGATTATACGCCTTGTAATTTTGTTAATATTTAGTTGTCATTCGAAAAAAAAACCAAAAAGATTTTTATTCTAAATTGTTTTCGCTTTGTTTTTGCTTATTTTTAATTATTGACATGTTCTTGTTCAAATCATAAAACATGGTGTTTTGTTAATCTCTTAGTTGTTTGATATTTCTCTTGAATTGCATCTGTAAAAAAAAAGAAAAAAAAGATGAAATTTTAGAAAATTTGCAGAAAGTCCGCCGCACAATTAAGTTTGTGCGTCGCACTTTGCTCCTGCATAACAAAATATTCTGTTTTTGTGTAAAAATAAATCATATGCAAAATTTTTTATGTTATGTGAATAATTGTTAAATGTCTTTATTTGTTTATGCATCTTAGTTTTCTTTTTGTGTGTAGTTTCTTGCGTGCTTATTAAAAAAAAAGAGCATAAAAAAAAAAATAATTAAAACTAGAAAATCTTAAAAAAAAAGAGTTCCCTCGTAATTTTTCTTTGTTTGGTTGTGTGTTTTGTGTTGTCCATTTATAGTGTTTGCATATGTTTATATATGTGTTCCTAACTAATAGTGTGGTAATATATATAGATATGTATATATATAATATGTATAAATTATAATATGTATCATATATAATATATATATATATATATAATATATAATATGATTATATATAACATGATATATATATATATACATATATATAATAAACAAATATATATATATATATATAATATATAATATAATATAATATAATGTATATACCATATATGTAAAATATATATATATATATATATGTATATATATATAGGTATGATATAAGATATGTATATGTATATATAGATAAGAATATATCTATATATTATATATTAGTATATACATATAAGTATATATAGACTATAATATATGTATACAACAAATATCTATATATATATATTCATGTATATATATATGTTATGATATATATGTATATATATATGTATATATATATATACATATATATAATTGTATAATAATATCTTTATAAATTATAATATAAATATGTTTAAAATAAATATTGATAATTATAGTATATATATACTTATATCTACAGAAATATACATATACATATACCATATATTATATACCATATATATATATATATATATGTATATACTATATATATAATATTATATATATATATAGATGTTAATTATCAATATTATATATACATATATAATATAATACAATATATATCTATACATATATATAATATAATTATATATATATAATATAAATATATATATATTGTATATACATGATATATGTATATATATAATATGATATAAAAAAACACAGACTCATCGATATATATATATGTATATATATATATGTATATGTATATATATATTGTATATATATATCTCATATATATTGTATATTCATAATGTATATATATATATATATATGATATAACATATATATAATATAATATATATATGTAAATAAATGAATATGTATATATAACTATGTATAGAAATATGTATAAAATATACATTATATATATATGTATCTATATAAACTAAAAATATATTTATAAATATATAAAAATGTATATAAATATATGTAATATATGTTATATATACATAAAATACATATATAATACATATACATATACATATATATACCATATAATATATATATATAAATGTAATATATATATAAAATATATACATATACATAGATATATAATATATATATATTATATATATACATATAATATGTACTTGTCATAATAAAACCGCCGCACATACATTATTGTGAGGCGCACTTCTGTACCATTTTTGCCGCGAGCCAAGTTTAAACTTTTAAAAAAAATAATACGATGTACGCCGCACTTTTCATGAAGTTCGACGCACTTTTGGTAAAAAAAAAACATGTTTTCTGTCATAATAAAACCGCCGCACATATGTTGTTGTGCGACACATTTGTATCAATGTTTCCCGCCATGGTATTTTGAATATTTGAAAAATTATAAAAAAAATTAGATTATAAGTACGCCGCACCTTCTTTCAAGTGCGACGCACTTTTGCTCTCTAAAAAAAATTATTTATATTAAAAAAAAACTAATAATAATACTCCCTCCGTCCCATATTAAGTGTCCACAATGGAATCTTTTAAGTCTTTTTTCCTAAACTTTGACCAATATATTTTTTGTTTGTGTTATATAATATTGGAAACGAAAATTCTACCAACGAAAAATATATTCAAAACTCTACTCATTCATATATACTTGCCTCAAGTATCATATAACATAAGAAGAAATCATTAAGGTCAAAGTGAAGAAAAAAAGACTTTGAAAAAGTCAAGTGGACACTTAATGTGGGACGGAGGGAGTAGTAATTTTGTAAATTATTGTTTTAAACCTTAAATAATAATTATGTGTTTGATATATGTGTTTGTATTAAAACAAAACAAAAACAAACAAAAAATACAATTTTTTTATTTTCGCCATTATTTTTTATTATTTTTATGTGTTTTGAGTGTTTGCATATTAGTAATTATATTTTTCTTTCTATGTTATTTTTATTATGTAAATATTTTTTGTTATGCTTGTTTTACTAAAATGTATATAAATAAAAAAATTTAATAAAAAAAAAGATATTTGAACTTGTGGTGGCGGTCGTGAAAACCCCTCACGAAACATAACTCGTCCACTCGGGACCACCGAGGGGTTAAAAGGCTTGTTTGCATACGTTAAATGCAATCGTGGTGCCTACGAAAGTGTGCTTTAGTATCTTACGGTTTTTGTAGTTTAGTTTATTTTACAGATTAAATAAAACAGGCGAAGCCTGAATGGTGGTAAAGCTTATCACTTGGGGGAGTGATATATTTGAATTATAATATTACATGTGGTAGAATACACATGACGGCGTTCTGTTTCGCGTCGTATCTTTCAGAATTCAGCCGAGAACTTATGAGCCCCGGAGTTTCGTTTCTCTTATAGTATATTTCTCCCCATGATCCTACTTTAAGTTATTTTCTGATTACGCATAATGCTCAACTTAAGTGTGGGGGGAAAATAAATTAAAAAATCAGACTCATTAATAATTTGTAACTTTTGTTCGCCCTCGGTAATCTAAAAATCTATTCTTGTTTTTAAATCTTTTGCCACTTAGGTTAATATATTAGAATAAAACATAGTAAAAAAAAATATTAAAATAAATAAAGTTTTGAAATCAGAGATGTGTCCCGATTGATAAAGCAGATCGACTCGGGATCGATGACATTACTTGCGCATTTATACCAATCACCCAAAAAAATGTGAGGTTCGCCTTTAAATCTTATGAAGATGATTTTTGCCTTTAGCTTTCTCGAGTTAAGTTTGAATGCAACATGCAAATGTCTCATCGTCGTTACGGGCTGTGTATTTGTATTGTCGCCTTTCTGGAGCATGTATCGGTTTAAAAATTGTATGAGTGTGCCGGTGATTTATTGATTCTAGAACTTGTACTTGAAATCATTACGAGACCGTAGTGAGATAACGTTCGCGTGATAAAAGTATTTTTAAGTGATAAAGAGGCAACTTAGGATTTAACCCAAATTAGCCATCTATTTTAACACATTATTTAGCTAATTACACTGATTAGCTAACCACCCAAATAAACCCTTATGTTAGTACTCATCTTTAGTGCTAGATACCCCTAGTTTAACCCGCTGAGCCATTCTATTCATTTTTCTCATCCACTAAAATAAATGAAAAATACAAAAATATAACCTTTATCCTAGCCTCACCCCTTATCGACAGTCCCAATGGTTGGTTGCTAGTTGCTTAGTATGATTGGTTGATTTTTGCTTATAGTTTGTTCGCACTTTGTTACGAGTAGTGTGCCATTTTGACGGATTGTTGTTGGCATTTGCGACGTATTGATATATTATATTTGTGTCGATTTGATTATGATCGAGAGAGGTTTAGTTGTTCGATAACCTCGCGGGTTTGTGGATTGTCATAACTAGCAACATGGGTTTCTTGGATTTGTCGACATGTATATTATAAAAGCATTTCCAATATATATTTCCCATGCCTTATCCATACCCTATTAACCTTTAGCCTAACGTTATAACCCGAATAAAAGTCCTCTTTTAATATTTATACCTGGTACTTACGCCATGTCGGTGCAGTTTTGTTTCTTGTACAAGCATATGGTATGAAATGGATCATGTCTGAGCAATTGAGTGTGATTTACCTTTTACCCTGTATTACATCACATACGAGTGTTTGAGTGAATTATACTTTCCTTATTCGTGAGGTGCTTATTCATGTTATTACAGCTTGAAGATCGTTGGGTATTGTCAAACATCTTTGTTTTCGCATATTAAAAAATCCAAAAATATTTTTCACAATTCAATGTTTGTTTTGTAAAGCTTATTATTTTTTTTTATTTTGCTTGAGGGCAAGCAAACCTTTAAGTGTGTATGGGGGGGGGGGGGTGCTTGCACCTTTTGCACTTATTTGTTACAAAAACCAAAAATATTTTCGATAATTTCAAACCTAATAAAAAATTTAAAAAAAATAATTATAATAATAATAAAAACTATCAAAATTTAAAAATATATATGTATAAAAACAAAAATTCAATTTTTTTTCCTTGTCTTGTCATGTAGGAATTTTATTTCTAAATTTCTTTTCTTAGATTTGCTTGAGGGCAAACAAAGTTTTAAGTGTGGGGGATTTGATAACCCTCAAATTATACATGTTTTTACATGCGTTATCAATGATTATATATATATATATATATATATATATATATATATATATATATATATATATATATATATAT
>BQNB010084237.1:0-28812 GCA_026074375.1 Tanacetum coccineum
TAACTACCCCATCATGACGATATGATTAGGTTTTCGCGCTGAAAGACTTGAATAATGGATGGACAGTGGTCGGTAATGGATACTGTAGGTTTATACTTGACTATTCGTTTTGTGTATCCTATATCTATCCTAATCCTTATATATCTAAGTTACCCTTGTTGCCTCTGAAGATTATTTAAACCCTAATTCTAACTTCCATAGATATGTGTACTGATCAAGCTTATGATAGAATACATGCTATGACTGTGCAATTGAGCGATTACCCTGAAAATTAAACACTTAGTCTAGTTGAGAGATGAGTGATTTTCTATTCCCTTTTTCATGAGGTGTTCGGCTTTGATATTCTCTAGCATGAAAATTTTATCAGGTTCTACTTGAGGGCAAGCAGAAGTCAAGTGGGGGGATATTTGATAACATCAAATATTTAATACTTTTTAGTATCATTTTATCCTCTAAATTACTTGCAAATATCTCACTAACACTGGAAAACAAGATATTTTTAGTTATTTTGTTGTTTTCAAGAAAAATGCAGGTAATTAACAAAAAACGAAGAAAAAGGACGTAAAGTGTAAAATTATTACAAGACATGACAACGTAACTCATATTTGAGGTTACGCCGTAACACATCTTATGCAAAACACGTCATCTAGGCAAAAATTATGGCATAATCCATGCTATGGTTACACCATAAGCATAATTACAGAAGGAGATCTTGATTAAAATAGCATTACGGCGTAATAGTCCAAGTGGTTACGACGTAACTATAATTAAGGAAGGAAATCGTGATCAAATCAGCATTACGGCGTAACATTATACTGGGTTATGCCGTAACATCAGTAATGCCTGAAGCTATGGAAAGTAAATCTGCAATTACGGCGTAACGAGATTATAAGTTACGTCGTAACATATGAAAATTTATGGAAAGACATGTATCGCGTTTACGGCGTAACCAGCTAATCCATTACGCCGTAACACAATCAAAGCCTACAAAATAAAAAGATAATTTTGCACAATCAAGTCATCCAACTTCCCACAACCCATCCTTGGGTTTGGGAACGAGATCTGTAACAACACTAGTGATAGAAGGAAGGTTGAAGGAGCCATGTAGCGTGTGCTAAATTTAGCTTTAGGATTTGTAGCGTTTCGTAATGTTTCCTACATTTTCCTAAACCTAAGCATGAGTGTAAGTCACCTTAAATATCATTATCATTTTGTTTCATTTTAATCTCTTTACTTCTTTTTTTATTGTTATTATAATCTGTATTAAGCTTCGTGTTGCAAAATCTCGATGTTAGTCTTAGATCTGGATTACGAGAACTCTAAGTGCAAAGATACCCACTTCACTTAGGTGTTCTCAATTCTCGAGTCATAGTATCCATATACATTGGAGGTTTGATGTGTACCCTTGACATCGTTCTCTTGATCCTGGAACTAAAATTAAGTATTTTACAGCTTTAGCACCGGTTTAATTATAATTCTGCCTCGGCCCTTACTTTCGTCAAAAAGTAAGCTTTTACCATTAAATTTACTCTAGTATTAGGCGTGACCAGCATTCGAGTCGCGGTTGTGTTATCATTTAATCACGAGAGGAATCAATCATTGTGAAATAGGAATAGGTCAATTCCTCTCGGGGTTCATTCCACCTAGTAATCATGGGCTAAACAAGGATGCTTGTCTTAGTTTAGTGCCACCTAAGGTTATGGTACTAATAAATTGCACCAAGAAAGAAGCATGGAAGTATTATGAGCAACTTGGTAATGGTATACCTTTTGTCCTAGGTAAATTTCCTTTTATTTTAAAGTGACAACTTATTCCTTTCTTTTTTTCCTATGTCTTAATTTATTAATAAAATACTCTTGAGACGACCTCGAATTTACCAACTCTACACTACTCACGATCGGGTTCTCTACTCGTTAGTGCGTTTGTAAAGGTAAAATGAGTTTTATAAATGTAAAACTTGGTAACACTATATTCAAAAGAAAATACGCATCAATCATACTTATCATCAACATTTAGTTCGATCTAAAGTCTTACGATAATGTTTATCCTTAAACACCCCAAACATGAAAAGCATACATAATTCTTAACAAATAAACCTTGAGGATTTAGGAATCTCTCAATACAACCCTTAGTCTATTCAAATCCACATCATCATCTTGGTTAGTTGACAATACCATAAGGAACGTGTCAATCAAAATACGTTAATACTCCTTATCCAAATGACATCTTGGAAGAAGTCATTCTCATAATAATAGTGTGTCAATCAATAAACGAATCTTGTTCTCATTTATTAAAGTCGGTATTATACCAAAGGGTGTTGGTCAAGTCTTAGTCCTTAACCATGTGTCCGGTCGAACCTTATCATTGGTTCCTAAACATTCTCATGTCTTAGTATACGTCATGATTTCTTTTATCATTGATTTAGGTTGTTGTTATTAAAACAATGATTGCATGTGTCTAGGTTTAAATTTTCTTTTAAAATGTCATAGTTTAGAGTGCATATATCTATGACATGCATGAGTTGTTCCCCGTTAGTGTATTGCTATATATTTTTAGCTATCATCGTTGTTATATATATGTGCACTTTTCTACTAACTTTTTCTTTTTGTAGCACACTTCCGTCGCTTGATTCCTTTATGCCCCAAACAAGGGGGAGCATACACCGAGGGGGAGTTGCAACCGTTATGACATTCCACCCCTATAATATTGCTCTTATATATACATATATATGTGTGTGTATATATATATATATGTATATATGTATATATATATATATATATATATATATATATATGTATATATATATATATGTATATGTATATATATATATATATATATGTATGTATATATATATGTATATATATATATATATCCTGTTGCTTAAAAACTAACCCTTAATGTAGGTTAAGAATTTGCAACAAAATTGATCCATGGATCCGCTAGAGTCAATATGGGATGCAAGTGCCATAGGAGTGCAATGAGCTTAAGGGTGCTCGAGTGTCAAAGTAGATAGGAGCAAGGCTTCACTTGGGATGATGCAAGCTCGCCTCTTTGGTTCAACGATTAAAGTATAGTAAAAGTCTTATCTAATGGAATGAATGGCTTGGAGTGTCCACCTTTTTGTTTTGACAAAAGGGGGAGAATAAGTGTAAACAAGTAACTTATACATTTTACTATGAGTTATAGTTTACATATTTTGTCATCATCAAAAAAGGGGAGATTTTTGGTAGAAATATTATGATATTTTATCTATACATTCCCTTTGTGTTTTGGTGATGACAAACATGTAACTTATAACACATAACGTAAAGTGCTTAAGTTACTTGTGATTACAAATCATCAATGCATTCGTACGACATCAACTCTCGACGTCTCAAGACTGCTCAACGAAGTTTGCACTCGACGTAAATCACTTAAAGGTATGAATAAATAAATGCTTAATGCATTTTATGATCAAAGGTATTTTTACTCAACCTCACATTTTTTATAAAATGTTACAAACATTTTTATAACTTTTACAAAACATTTTTTACATTTAAAAGAAATGTTTTGTTTAAAATAATATTTTGAATTCAAATTGTCTATCTAAAAACGGCTAGAAACGTTCCAGAAAACACCTCCCCTGGAAAAAACAAAAAGGGAGCGTCCAGGCCTGGGCGACCCACTTAGTGATAAGGGGGCCAACACATGAGCTAAGGGGGACAACCAGACAAAAACGCTCCCAGCTTTGCCTATAAATATTAGACTGTTCCCCACTGATTTTCTAACCTCTTGTACACACATTCTTTCTGTTCTAAATCATTTTATACATTCCTTTCTTTCCTTTGATCATTAAAATATAAGCCTTTGTTTCTAATTGATCCAAGCTTATATCCTCAAGTGCAAGAGAAGAATACTTCCTACCATCAAGTAAAGAAATATTATATCTTAGTGTGTGTCATTGTAACATTGTTGCAATTGTATTATATCTTGTAAATTATTTGTGTACATTGTGAAGGTGTGTATAGTTGTTAGATCGTGGTGATCATAGGAAGGTTAGTTAGATCGTGGTGATCACAGGAAGTTTAATTAGATCGTGGTGAATGCAAAAAGTTTAGATAGATCGGGGTGATCGTGTTAGTGTCTTGGTGAAGTGAAGTCGTGATAGTGCGGTTAGTATTTTAGTCCTCAAAATACAAAAGGTGTGGTAGATTGGTTCTAGCTAGGATTAGAACTCGACATTTGACTTAGTGTTGGAAATTGGTGTAAGCTAAAGTTGTGTATTGTTTTCTCCGCCTAAAGGGAGCTTGTTGACTAGTGAAGTAACTCTCGAGTTGGGTACTCGGGGAGTGGAGTAGGGCGAAGAGGTGCTTTATGACAGAACCACTATAAATCTTTGTGTTCGGTTTGCTTTTCCTTTCACTCATCTATTTTCTTTTATACTCGCATTTATCTCTTTATATTTACACTTGCATTATGTAGATAATTACGTGTCGTGTTTCTTATATAGTTTGATTATGTTCGTGTCTTGAATAAATGTGAATATTAAGCTTAGGTTTGTATTGTTGTGATATGCTTTATGTATAGTTAGTGTAGAACTAATATAAACACTCTTCATATTGCATCAAGCTTGATTGGCAATTTGATACAAAGCATTTTAAGTTTTTAAAATGGAAACGTATTCACCCTCCTCTACGATTTCCACATCTTTTTTAGGATTCTCTAATCCTGAGATATCAAATAAATTATAACCCCTTTGTATGGCATCTACTTCTTTTGAAAATTTATAATTTAATTGAATCCTCCATTCGTATTGATTATCGTCACAAATTCATTTTTTCGATCTTGATACATATTGATACTTGATATATGTTTCTTGGGCCATCGTTATGAAATAATAATTCTTCTTTTTCACTTGTTTTCTCATCAGTACATATATTCAATCTTTTCATCAAGGATTTTCATAACAACTAATCCGTACCTACGCGTACATTGCAGACATTTTGCATTAACTCTTATTTATTCAATATCCGATCGCTACCTTGTTTAACTTCTTTGTTGAACTCACAAACATGTTTTGACGCATAATCTAAACTTCGGAGCTTTAGTCCCTGTATTGAAAGAAATGGTTATCTGATGAAAGCCTTGCCATTCTGCTAAACAAAATTCGACTCGACAACAAGCTACACTTTATCAAGGATCCTGTAAAGATCATAGACTATGAGGTCAAACAACTAAAGCAGAGCCGTATCTCTATAGTCAAAGTTCATTGGAACTCTCGACGAGGACCCAAATGCACATGGGAGCGAGAAGCCTAATTCAAAAGCAAGTACCCTTATCTCTTTTCAACCCCCTCGTCTGTTGCAGTCGTTAGTTGAACTCTGAGGACCAGAGTTCCCTTAGGGGGATCGACTGTAATACTCTATGAATTCGGGTAAATAATTTAATTATATTATATTCCTATTTTTACCTTTAAGTAAAATTTTACTTTTACTGTTTACCCGATTATGTAATTTTTACGTTTCTGGTAATTCTGAGCCGTCTTTTAGCTCGTTGCTTGTCTGCGTGTTTATCCTAATTCAGATATTTCCGCATTTTACGTCGAGGATTTTATAAATTTTATTTTAGTAAAAAATATTTTTATTTTCGCGTCTTGGTCGAACCTTCCTAAAAACCGCGTTATGAGCTTAAACCTCACCTTTTTATTTATACCTTCACTTTTATTACTACACAAATATACACAACTATAAATAAATAAATAAAAAAGGAAAAAAAATATATGTCGACAAAAAAAATCACAGATACATAGTTCTATCTAATTTTTTTTCCTGCTCCTCTCCTCCTCTCCATGACTACGACAGCCACACAACACCAAGAGGGTTTCACCATTTTTGATTTTTGATCTAATTCAAGCATCCAAGGTTCATTATCAAGGCATTCTAAGGTGGCTCCAAAGTTTAATTCGTCCAATTTCAAGGTTAATCAAGAATCACAAAGTTAGGGTTTCATAATTATTATTGTTCCCAACTCAGGATCTATTCTTTAGCTTGTAAAGATTATGTTACTTTGGATAAATCCAAAACAACAATGTTAGAAACTTTGTGAATACTAAAGAGTATGCGGAATCTACTCTTTAATACTTAGAAGAAATATCAATAAAACAGTAAACTTGAATGAACAATGATATAACCAAAAAGCTTCAATATTATTATGATGAATAATACGAGTACTCTGTCTAGTACTAGGGTTTACAACCTTGAAGCTATGAATACTATGAAAGACTGATGTGATGTGTTGTTAAAACCATAACCTAGGATCTCCTTTTATACACCAAGGAGTCCTTTACAAGATAACTACAAATCTTCTAAACTTTTACAAGATATTAACATATCTTCTAACTATATAAGATATACACAAAATAAGTCCATACATATCACAAAACGCGTTTAACATCTTCATCAGTCCTAATCTTCATGCAGCAGTGTTAACTTCTCTTCAGCAGTATTAAGTTAGTACTGGCAGTACTAACTTTTACTCTAGCAGTACTAACCAGTTAGTACTGGTAGTTATAATCTGAGCAGTACAAACTATTTAAGCTTGGCAGTACTAAGTTGAACCAGCAGTATAAACTTTGTAGAAGCCCTTAATTCCCAACAATCCTCCCCTAAACTTGTGATTTACCTCCAAATCATCAAGTTTCTTGAATTAAACCTTTTTGAGAGGATTCTTCCAAACACTCTTCTACTTTTCAATCTGTGATCTAGTAAATCTGAGAAGCTCAAATGCCATTTCACTTTCATTGTCAACCTCTAGCTTCCCACTCAGCATTCTTGAAAGCATCTCTTGAGTAAGAGGATATGTCTTCTCTACCAGCATGTGAATAGCAATGCCAGTATCCATCAGTAATACATGAATTCCACATGAATCAAATAATCTCCAGCTGATCAATGTGTAATCCTGTTGAGCTTTCCAGACTTCATCATCTTTACTTGGTTCAAACACAGTAATGAGATCTCCCCAAAGTAATCTGTCATATCCTTCTGGGCTTGCAGTCTCAAACCTTTCTTTAACCAGCCTATATAAATCTAACACATCCTGCCTATCAAAATCATCAAGCATCTCTGTAAATATCTTGTAAGATTTAGTACTTCCATTAGCTCTGATGATCTCATAATACATCTTGTCTTCTGATAGAACATGTGTCTTCCAATCAACTATTGGATACTTTGTAGCTAATGATTCAACACTTACAGCTACATCATCTCCTGGAATTATATCCAAATGAGCTCTAAGCTCTTCTTTCTCAGCATCATCCTCCATCTTTTGTCTTTTAGAACTCTCTTCACTTTGCTTTTCACCTGCTCTTTTCTTAGCAAGTGTTTTCTTTCTACTGCCTCCAGCCTTCTTTTCACTACCTTTTTCCTTATCATCTGATGCCATAGGTACAAAAGAGTTTACCTGTTTGTATGTTTTGTCAAAGAGCTTCTGAATCTCTTCATAACTCTTTCCTTTCAGCTGATTGTGTTTGTATCCACCCATATTCTTCAGGTATGTACACATTCTATTCCTCATCTGAGTTTTGGTGGGTGGTTTACTCCTTTGCTCTGCTGCTCTCTGTGCTGCAAAGAACCTTTTTCTTTCTGCTATCATCTCCACTAACAGTCTTGATTTTTCTTCAATGGAGTATAGTTCTTGTTCCTCAGCTTGGACTCTTGCAGCTAATTGCTCATCAGCTTCAATCATGGCTTGAATGTTATCCATTTCATCATAGATAGCTGCTCTGCTAGCTTCTTCTTGTGCAACTCTTTCTTTTTGCAGTCTTTCAAATTCAGCTTGTTCTTCAGCATGGAGTCTGAGAGCCAATTCTTCATCACTCTGAATCTGGTCCTTCTTCTTTAATGGCTTCTCTGGTTCAGTCATTATGGCTTTTACCTTGTCTTTTGCTGAAATCTTTGAAACTGGTGTTGAAATAACCTCTCTTCTTGCAGACTTCTCAGGGACTCATTGAAAAGAGATACCTATTTCTTTTGGATTGGTGACTTTTTCTTTTCACACTCTTCTAGTGTTCTTCAAGTGCTTCAGCAAAGTGTTACTCATTTCTGTTCAACAGTACTAAATTCTTCTGGAATTGCATCTAGCAGTTACTTACTCCTTTAGGAATTTGCTTAGCAGTTAACTAACTCCTTACCAGCAGTTGTTAATGGTTAGCAGTAGTAATTGAAATACTTGGTCCTGTTATTCCTTCTAGGTTAGGTCATAATTAATTCAGTCTCATACATAAGATCTTCATCACTCCTCCCCTGAGTCTGTGCATCCATCTTAACTAGAGTGATTCCCTCATCTTCATCAATCTGAGCAATCTTCTTCCCTTGTTTGGAAGGATCCTCTAAGTCATCTTCATCATCTGAAATAACAAGTCTGGCCTTTCTTCTAGCTTTGATTGACTTTACATTGTGCTCCAACTTCTTCACCTTCATGATGAGCTTAGTGTTAAGCAGGCACCTTTATGTCTGTTTTGTCTACTTAAGTCAGATTCAAACTTCTCCCTTTCTTGGATAATATGGTACAAAGAACCTTTCAATTTCATTCAGTGTCAAACTGCCCTCATCACTTCCAAGTGAGTGAACCCTTGGGAGAGGTGAATCATAGGGCATTAGATCAACCTCTTCAGCAACATGGGTTGTTGGCATAGATGGTGATGAAGTTGATGGTTATGAGGTGGATAAAGCACTAGTAGGTGTGTGATGGGACTCAACTGGGATTGTTGATCCTTCACCCTGTAAAGCCTGACCCTAAACAAGCATTGTTTGAAACAATAGAGTGTCCACCCCAGTATATCCCTTGGAAGCTCTTTTCATATTGCTAAACAGTTTTTGAGTAAGGGTAGGAGCAATATAAATTCTTTTATGGGGTAGAAGCAATCTCTTGTGCTTGTTCAAAAAGATTTGTATAAATCTTTGATACATCAAAAACTTTGTCTTACTGTCTAAAGTTTTCACCATGGCCTCAAAAATCAATTTGGAAAAATTAAAGGTTCTGTTTGTGGCTAAGCAAATTATAGCGGTTGCTATATTGCTACTAAACTGTTCCTAAGCAGTTTTCTTAGAACTTAAGCAGTGAAGGATGGTGTGAATTAAAAATTTCCACTAAGGGGAAAAGTGTCCCTTTTGAAAAGTTAAGCTGTCAGAGTTGGACACATACCCTATAAGAGCAAGTTGCTAAAAAATTTCTGCAGTAGATAAAGTATTAATACCATCAGAATCTTCTAAAATTGAGATTTCTTCTAATAGTAGGCCTTCAGAAACAACCCTTGATTTCCCATCTTTTGTAGAGTAAATACCTATGTCTCATCATCAAGTGTGTTGCTTGTTGCAGGTTGCCAAAACAACAATGGCTCTATAAGAGTAACATAGATAGTTAGGTTTTTAGTAAAGGCATACTTAATATGACTTGCAGTGAGAAAATCAATTATCTGATGAAACCCTTCACTTCCTTCTGACTTTTGTAAGTAGGCAATCATGTTGTGCTTGTCGTAAAAGTCTAAATTCGCCATTTGATGTAAAGAAGGTTAATTAAGGTTATGGGATATGATCGTAGATGAGAGTATGTGTGTTTGATGGAGGTAATTGAGATAAGAGAGAGTATTTAAGGTTTTTAATTGGACTGACAGAATAAAATTTGTACTTATCTTGAATAAATCTTATGGGGGGGGGGGGAATTTATAGGGAAAGATCATGAATTCCTCCAATTAGTCTAACCTGTAGACGAAGTAGTTGGCGGAAATTTCGCAACGACTATATTTAGTGAAGGAAATTCTGTTATGCCTCAAACAGTACTAACGGTCACCCAAAAATACTAATTTTAGCCTAACAGTACTAATTTTAAGCCCAACAGTACTAAAAGATGGCCGACAGTACTAAGTAATGCCCATCAGTACTAAGTAATGCCCCCAGTCATTTACTATCTTTGATGATTACAGTTTTACCTTTTAATTTTGTCTTAAAAGCATTCCATCACCAAATCTTTGACTCTCACAATCTCTCTTTCTGGTTTTTTTTCTCACTCTCTATCAATTCTTTTTCTTTACTCCAATTCACTCTTTTGTTTTTATTTCACACATCTCTCTTTCTGTTTTTCAGCTCACTAATTCTCTCTTTTCTTTTTCTCACCAATTCAGGCAGTTTTGTACAACGCGCCATTAATTCCATAAGTTGCATATTGTCCTCCCAACTTCCAAGTATGTTAACTCTTAAGAGAGGTGAATCATTAGACTATTTAGATGCAGCCTCAAATCTAGTTTGAGCATCTGTAACCCCAATATGATAACTTGGCACCTGGGACCACTACCTGAACCAGTTCCCTAAGGACTTGGCTCATTAAGTGTTGCCATGGATTGGGTCTACTTGTTGTTACATTTGTCCTGCTCTAATTTAAGTAGAAAGCAGTAGTGGCAGCCCTTTCCATTCTGTCACCCAACTCCTTATGGACAGCCTCATCACGAACCTTTTCAAGGGGACCACTAGACTAAGGTATCTTTGTGTCCCAACCTCTTTTGATTTGTCTAGGTGTTTGGCACATCACACGCCTTTGTTTGATGTTACATATCCTTCCATTCATTCTTGACTGCATGTTGACATTATTAGCCTCCTCTCAATTCAATACCAGATTCTCGATATGCCTATCCTGCAAATATTAGTCCAAAACCAAGAATACACAATCTAAAGTATTTTCTTGTTTAACAGTATTAATTATGACTAACAGTTTTAACTAGCAGTCTTAAGTATAACTAGCAGTACTAATTATACTTAGCAGTACTAATTGACAAAACTAACAGTACTAATCATGTACAAACATTACAAAGACACAAAGAGATTAAAATTCTAAGGATTTAGCATTCCAATACTTGCAACCAAGTACTAAAACCTTACAACATCTAAAGATTTTGTAAGTAAGTCTGCAAAATTGTGATCTGTGTAGATTTTAACCACTTGAATTAACTTTTTATCAAAGCAGTCTCTTATAAAATGATATCTAATCTCAATGTGTTTTGTTTTAGTATGTGAAACAGGATTCTTAACAATACATATAGTACTGTTATTGTCAATATTAATCATGGTGTACATAAAATTATACCCATAATCCAGCATTTGATTCTGAATCCAGAGTACTTGCCCACAGCAACTAGCAGCAGCCACATATTCAGCTTCAGTAGAGGAGGTGGTAACCATAGTTTGCTTCTTGCACTGCCATGATATCAATCTGTACCTTAGGAACTGACAACCACCTGTTGTTGATTTCCTATCTAAGCTTACTCCAGCATAGTCACTATTAGAATATGCCACCAGATCAAAGGGAGATTTTCTAGGATACCAAAGGCCCAGTTTAGTTTGGCCTTTTAGATACCTAAAAATCCTTTTCACAGCATGTGAGTGTGAAACTTTAGGTGTAACTTAGAATCTGGTACATGCACATACTGCAAACATAATGTCTGGTCTAGATGATGTAAGATACATCAATGATCTAATCATTGATCTGTAGAGATGAACATCAACATCATCACCATCTAAGTCCTTGAGCAAAGGCTTTTCTGTATCCATTGGGGTGTTAGCTATCTTGACATCTGTGAAACCAAACTTCCTTAATATCTCAGCTACATATTTATATTGACTGATAAATATCCCATCTTCTCTTTGCTTTACTTGTAAACCTAAGAAGAAATTGAGTTCTCCCATAGAACTCATCTGAAATTTGTCATGCATCAGTTTTTCAAATTCAGTACACAACTCCTTGTTTGTAGAGCCAAAGATAATGTCATCAACATAGACATGTACAAGCAAAATATCTCCTTTTTGCTTCTTGATAAATAAGGTTTGATCTATCTTTCCTCTTTGAAACCCATTGTCTAATAAATACTTGGCCAAGGTTCCATACCAGGCTCTTGGAGCTTGATGCAAATCATACAGTGCTTTCACCACCTTGTAAACTTTGTCAGGATAGTCAGGATCTTCAAATCCTGGAGGTTGACACACATATACCTCCTCTTCAATTGTACCATAAAGGAAAGCACTCTTTACATCCATCTGATATACCATGAAGCCCATAAAGGAAGCATAAGCTAAGAACAGCCTTATTGCCTCAATTCTAGCCACAGGAGCAAAAACCTCATCATAATCTATACCTTCTTCTTGAGAATATTCCTGGGCAACTAGCCTTACTTTGTTCCTTGTTACTATGCCTCTCTCATCTTTCTTGTTCCTGAATATCCATTTTGTACCAATAGCTCTCTTACCTTTAGGCAAATCCACTAGTATCCAAACCTTTTGTAGTATAAATTGTAAAAGCTCCTCCTGCATTGCTTCTACCCAAGCTAGATCACTTAGAGCTTTGGCAATTCTTTTTGGTTCTTCCTGGGATAGGAAACAAGCAAACAGACAAGTATGAAGGTCTTTATGAGTTTTCCCTTCATACACAGCACTAATGAACCTATGTTCATTTGTATTCTTTGTCATTCCCCTTGTCTGTACACCAGATTGTATATCACCAATCACATGATCAAGTGAATGATCTTTATGGATTCTTGTATTTGGAGTAGTAGGAACTTGATATGAGGTAGTAATGTTGCTCATATCCATTTATGTTTTATCACCAAATAAATCAGCATGTGTGGCTTCAAGTGTAGCACTTCTTCCCAAAGAAAATATGTCAGATACATTTTGAGAGCGATTTGACCTTGTAGTAATAACTGTTGGACTAACAGTATTAATATTTAGACTACCAGTTTTAAAATTTGCTCTAGCAGTATTCATACTTAGCCCAACAGTATTAATAATTGAAGTACTGCTCTCAGGTTTCTCTTGATCACTAAATCCACTTGCTTTACTTACACCTTCATCATCCTTATTACTAGAAGGCTGTGGTTCATCATCACTAGAATTCTTTAAAGAAGAATCAAACATTGAATCATCTTTTCACAGTGGCATCACAATGTAGTCTTGGCTAAATTCAGTCTCCTTGCTAGTGTGACCTGTACCATTACTTTCTTCTGAACCTGCAAAATCATTAGAGTTTGTACCTGCTACAACTAGCACATAATTCATTGATTTTGTTAGACTATCAATATTAAACAGCCACTTTGGACCATCACCTATAACAATAGGTTTATTCTCCAAGAACCTAATGTGCAAGTTTTCTTCTACTTTCCTGGTTCTAATGTTGTTTACTCTAAAAGCCTTACTAGTCAATGAGTATCCAACAAAGAAACCATCATCAGATTTTCCATCAAACTTGTCAAGATGATCTAAGGTATTAAGGATGGTAACATGACACCCAAATGGTCTCATGAAGCTTAGAGCAGGAGTTCTACCTCTAAACACTTCATAAGGGGTCTTGTTATGAGGCTTAACTATAAATACCCTATTATGCACATAGCAAGCAGTATTAACTGCTTCAGCCCAAAATGTAGTAGGTAACTTAGAGTCAGCTAACATGGTTCTAGCAGCCTCAATTAGTGTCCTATTTCTCCTTTTAGCAACACCATTTTGCTGAGGAGTTTTAGCTACACTAAATTCCCTCTTAATGCCTTTCTTTTCACAAAACTTATTCATAACTATATTCTTAAACTCTGTCTCATTATCACATCTGATTATTTTTACTTTCTTATCAACTAGATTTTCTCTCTCAGTTATAAATTTCTTAAGGATGCCACTAATCTCATCCTTAAAGGCTAAAAAGAAAACCCAAGTGAATCTGCTATAATCATCAGTGATCACAAGACAATATTTCTTATTCATTAAGCTACTCACAAAAGTTAGACCAAACAAGTCCATATGCAACATGAATAAAGGCTGAGTAATAGAGTTCTGGATCTTGGATTTACAAGAGACTTTGTGTTGCTTTCCTTTAAGGCAAGCAACACAAGTTTGGTCATTTTCAAAACGTTTTGCAGGTAATCCCCTCACAAGATTATCCTTAACCAGTTTATTTATAGTTTTAAAGTTTATATGACCAAGCCTCCTATGCCATAGCATTGATTCATCAAGTGTGGCCTTTGCAACAAGACATGTTAAGCCCTCTTTAGGAACAATATTTTTCATATCAACACTGTACATGTTACTCTTTCTAGGAACTTTAAGTAAAACCTGACTTTCATCAGGTAACTTAAAATCAGGAGACAGAACAAAACATGCAGTGTTAGTAAAAAGAACATTGTTTTTTTGTTACACATCTATGAGACATTAAAAAGGTTAAACTGTAACTCCTTGACAAAGTACACATCCTTAAAATCAAGCTTACCAGTTTTAAGAGTTCCTTTACCAGTAATTCTTCCTCCTCTGGCTCCTCCCCCAAAGGTAACATATCCTCCATCAAATTCCTTGAAGTCTGAGAGATAGGACATGTTGCCTGTCATGTGCCTAGAGCATCCACTATCAACATATCCTTGATCTTCTTTTTGTGAATGACCCTGCCCTTTGGGGACCCAAGCCATCACTGACTTGGATATGCCTCGTGCATCAATATAATTTTGTCTCTTAAAAGTAATTGATGCACTGTTAAGTTTGGTAGGCCTCCAAACCTAACATGTTGAGGCCTTAACAACATTAACCTGATTTTTCCTGATAGCATTAACTACTGTTGAAGTTGGCCTAGCAGTATTAACTACTTTTGGCTTAGCAATATAAACTTTTTCCTTAGCAATATTAACTTTTTGGTTAAAGTTTTTGTTAGTTAATGTTGTTCTTGATTGATAGTGCCTCTTTACAGTTGATTGTGCTAATTTTGAAAAACATGACATTGATCTAGCACTATAAACTGTAGTTTTAGGATGCGCAGTATTAACAGGCCTAGCAGTATTAAGTGGTTTTAGTCCAGTTTTCATTAAAACTGCTCTGGGAGTCATGTTTCTGTGAGAGTTGGGATGAGCCTTTTTAGCATAATAGTTATAATTCACTCTTGTATAATTATTCCCATTTACCATCCCTTCCCTTTGATGGTAATTGTAGTGAGCCTGCATATGTTCAAAGCTTCCACAAACAAAACATGTTTTATTATACATTACAAAATCACCTCCAAGCTGTTGGGATTTAAGATTATTCCAGTTTCTTTGATTCCCCCTAGGTTTTTGTGATCTATACATCTCTGCATACTTAACTGGTTTCCTAGCTGGTTTTTCTTGTTGTTTAACAGATTCGATCTTAGTAGGAAAAACAGTTTGCTTCTCTTTTTCTGACACCAACTTCTTATCTAATGGGGCATCAGGAGTTTTCTCAACCTCATTAGAGGTATCTTTACAGACACTCTTACTGGCCTTAGGTCCGTAGCCTTCAAACTCAGGTTGTTGGAACTCTTCAAGACTATAGTTGGTCAAATCAATAGTTGGGGGTGCAAATAAGCCTGTAGGTGGAAGTGGAACAGCATTATAGCTTACAAACCCCACACCTTTTCTACTGTTATCAAATATTTGACTCCTTATTAATTTATATAAGCTCTTAGAAGCATTTTCAAATTTGTCAATTTTAATCTGATTGCTCTCTTTTTCTTTCTTAAGCTTATCTATCTCATTTTTAAGAGCATTGATTTCTGAGTCTTTAAATGAGGTATCTCTTTTTAGAACAGCAATTTGGTTACAAAACATAACCTCATTTTTCTTATAAAAGATAAGTTGTTCTTCTACAGACATTAAACCTCTTTTATAGGTAGCTAGATTAAACTCAGATTTATTAAACTCTATTCTTAAATTATCATATTGAGTTTTAAGAGTTTCAAAGCTTTTAAGACAGGTGTTAGTACAAGTTTTGTCATTATGTACCTTTAAGTCTAAGAAAGCCATAAGAGCCATGTTGGTAGGTACTTCCTTATCTGCCATAAACTCTAATCAAAACCAGCTCCATCAATAGCCACCATATCTTTGGAAGAAGTTTCTTCCACATTCACAGTCCTTCTTGAGCTGTCTTGATTCCTGCTCCTATTATCTTGATTCCTAGGACCTCTGCATTCCCTTGCAAAATGTATCATCTTATGACAGTTGAAACATTCTACCTTGGGCTTGTCATATCAAGCAGTATCACTCCCATTGATAGTGATCTTCTTACCAGTTCTCTGGAAATACCTTCTTGCTCTCATGCTGAGTAAAGCTAACTGCCACTTCAAATCCATTTCTTCTAGGTCATCTTCATGGATTTGTTCAAGGTCTTCATGAACAAGTTGAGACCCATTAGGTTGATTTGCCAAAAACGCATAGACAGTGGCATCACTTAAGTTAGCAGTACTATCTGGAGTATCAGCAGTACTAACAGGAGAGTTAGCATTAATAACTTGAACATTGGCAGTATTACCTTCATTGGTACTGTTAGGAGATGACACAAAGGCCATGTTCTGAGAGCTTGAGTTTGAGTTTGAGCTTGATGTTACAGTTCTTTTGACCTCTTGTTCAACAATCTTGAAGTTGTTGCAGAGATCATCAATGCTCATTGTGTCAAGATCTGATTTATTCCTCCAGACCACTACATGAGTGTTCCATTCAGAAGGCAAACTTCTCAAAAAATTTAAGTTGAGATCTTCTTGAGAGATGTTTTCACCCAAGATGGCCAACTGGCTAACAATTTTCTGAAGCCTGTTAAAAATAGAGTCAAGTGACTCTATGCTTGAAGCATTGAAGTTTTCATACATCTGCTTCAGAAGTGTCTTTTGAGTCTTTCTTGTGGCATCATTACCACCAAATCTTGTTTGTATGGCATCAAACAAAGTCTTGGCAGCACTGTATTGATTTAATGTCAGTTGATGTTCATTGGGAAGTGCCATCAGCAACATACTTCTTGCTTTTACATCATTCTTATTTTGGGCCTTCTCTTCAGTAGTAACAGGACCTGGTATCATTGAAGTAGAAGTACCATCAGCATTTGCTGTTGTTCGTGTTGTTGGTTTGAAAGAGTTGCCATTCTCTATGACATCTCATAGAGCATAGTCTTGAATTTGAAAGTATTGCTCTATTCTTAGTCTCCGCATCTTATATTCACCTTGTTTGAGAATGGGCAACTTTGCTGTAGCATTGGTTTGGGCAGTTTCTAGATCCATCTCTTTGTGTGAATAAAGAGTTTTTCTTGTTTGTTTCTTCTAGATCAAAGTTTTAAAACACAAGCTTTGATACCACTTGTTGATCCCAACTCAAGATATATTCTTTAGCTTGTAAAGATTAAGTTACTTTGGATAAATTCAAAACAACAATGGTAGAAACTTTGTGAATATTACAGAGTATGCGAATCTACTCTTTAACACTTAGAAGAAATATCAATGAAACAGTAAACTTAAATGAACAATGATATAACCAAAAAGCTTCAATATTAAATAATACGAGTACTCTGTCTAGTACTAGGGTTTATAACCTTAAAGCTATGCATGCAATTATATGAATGTTTGTATATCATAACCATAACCTAGGATCTCCTTTTATACACCAAGGAGTCCTTTACAAGATAACTACAAATCTTTGAAGATACTCAAGATCTTCTATAATTATAATCATATACATATCTTTCTAACTTTATAAGATATACACTTTGAATAAGTCCATACATATCTCTTCACACGTATTTATCTTTATGCAGTCATTATCTTCTTCTGGCAGTCTTAAATCTTTAGCAGTATTAAGTTCTCTTCAGCAGTATTAAGTTAGTACTGGCAGTACTAACTTTTACACTAGCAGTACTAATCAGTTAGTACTGGTAGTTATAATCTGAGCAGTACAAACTTTTACTCTTGGCAGTACTAAGTGTAAAGACTTTTAATTCCCAACAATAAGTTTGCTTTATGCGGATGCGTCTAATTGTAACAGAATTAGCATGTCTAGCTCTTAGGAAGAAGTACCGCCTAAGTCTAAGAATGATATGCCCTTCGAGATAAGTCAATCATTGCACTAAATAAACAAACCTGCGTTTTATCAGATTATTCATGGTTGATACGTTTTCCTTACATTAGTTCTCGACCGCTTCTCTATCGTTTGTTTGTCTTCTTGTGTGTGTTTATTGCTTTACTTGTCATCAAAACCTTAGGTTAGATAACTAAACCTCGTGCCAGTCTCACAGGCTGAAACCTCCCTTATCATTAGTTTAGCTTTAACTTAGGTTTAAATTAGATTAATTTAGTACTAACATAGATAACTAAAATACTGATAGAATTAGGATTTAACGCTCTCGCTCTTAGTGATCGACACCCTACTTACCACGAAACTCCATCCGACCGGGTACACTACTCGTTAGAGTGTTGTTTTTAGGTATAGTCGGCATAAAATAAATAGTAAAACTTGATAACAAATAATACCTACGCACAACGACACATCAAGTTTTTGGCGCCGCTGCCGGGGAGTGAAGCTGTTTAATTCTTATTTATTAGTGTTTTAGTTTAGTTTAGTTTAGCTTAGATTAATTTGCATATTTGTGTGTTTGTTTTGTGTGTTTAAATTTCTGCATTGTATATTTTTGCATATTGTGTGTTTGTGTGTTTTCTGCATTATTACAGTCTTCTGTAATATTCTGAGTCGAATACAGAATAAGGCGTATAAATTTTTTTCAAACCAATACAGCGTATTCGACTCTATCATCAATACGGCGTATTCAGTTCACTGAATACGGCGTATTAAGCTATTTGACAGTTTTCTTTCCTAGAGAATTTATTACAGGTTAAAATGGACGACCCTAACATTACTATGGAGGAGTACGTCAGGCTCGAGGAAGAAAAAGCTCGTAGGCGTGGTAAGGTGTATAACTGGGAAACTGCTACGTATGGTAATATCTGGGATAATGAAGACGTTCACGACCTTGGATCCATTGAAACTGAATTCCCAGCTATAGTCTTTAACGACACGTTAACATCTGAAGCAACACTCTCGTGTGAGCCTACGGTAAGTTCTCTTAACGACAATCAAATTGACTTTAGAATATCGTTTGACGAATCCGACGATGATGATTACACGGTGATTTATGACAAAAATTCATTTTCCAATAAAATAATTTCTGTCAACGATTTTAAAACGGATTCGGAAAATGATAATGACAAAGTCAATATGCCTTCGTTTTCGTCACCCGATCCTACGGTCAGTTATTTTGATAATTTAGACTACTTTAAAGATTTTGAGAATGAATTTCCAGCCATTGTTTACAATGATGCTCTAACGTCTAAATCAGAATTCTCAACCGAACCTACTTTAAGCCCTCAACATATCGATGAATTTGATTTGAAAGGTTAAACATCATTGTCCGAATGTCATGAAGAGGAACAAAACATTTTATACTTTAATGATCTATTTCCTTTTAACGTAATTTATCTCGATGATTTAAAATCGAATACGGACAATGATTATAATGATATCGATATTGAACACTCTTCGGGGGATATGTCTGTCATATCATTATCTAATGTAATAAATATCAATGTTGGTGCCTATGCACATGGGTCAAATAAGCTTTTGGAAACAAGTCATGATACATCTAATAAATTTTTCAAAACTGAAACTTTTATCAAGGAATTAAATGTTAATATCGTGGCTTGTAATTATCTTAACAAAGGGATGCCATTCATTTTCCTAATTAGGAATTTGTATGTGCCATTTGGCATCCCGTTCGACCCCAGATTGTTTTATAAGGATGGGATTAAATTGGGGTCAAGTCTAACTTAAAGACTTTTCTATAAACAAAAGTGCTTGCCGGGAGACAACCCGAAATGTATTTCAATTTTCTTATCGAGTCTGTCTTTCCAGACTGTCTATACGGCGTATCCAAACCCCATGGATACGGCGTATTGACTATCTGGACGTTATCCAGTCTTTATTTTCAGCACAATCTATACGACGTATTCATTAAATGAATACGGCGTATACATGAATCAATACGGCGTATCCTGGGGAATGGATACGGCGTATCGACTTCCTGTACAGTTTTAGGTTTTTATTTCGAGTCTAACCAAACGAATACACCGGAGATGGATTGCACTTGTTTTCTTATATCTTGCACAGGACCTTACTGAAAAGAAAACGACGACGTTGGTGAAGTATCTACGATCTGGAAATTTCAAAGTGTTGGAGTCTTGAAACTTCAAGGTGGCTGCTCAACACAATCTTGCTAATAAACTCAACTTGGAGAATCTACCGAGCAAATATCAAGGGAGTTTCTCATTCTAATTCTTTTTTCTCATATTTAATGTTTTATATATACAACGAGGACGTTGAATAATTCAAGTGGGGGATGGAATTAGAATGTTTACTTGTCCTAATTTTCACACTAAAATGCTTAAATTATGCTCAAATTTAAATTTTTTTCAAGCATACTTTTGTGAAATTACATGTTACCTAACCCACACACAATAATCTTTGTTAGATATTGTGAGGATTTAGCCTTATCCATTTCCAAATGTTTACCCAAATTCCACAAAATATGAGTGTGCCGGTGATGTAGTAGACTTTAGAACTTGGCTTCGTATATCTATTCGAGACCGCAGTGATAAGTACTATGGATTTAGATTGAGTAACTTGTTTAAATTGGTAAATTTTAGGATTACACCCAAATCGCCTTTACATGTTGCTTATTAACTAACTACACTGGTTAGTTAACCCCCGTATAAACCCTTTGTTTACTCTCATTTTAAGAGTAAGATACCCCTAGAACAACCCGTAGAGTCAATCCTTTAGGAACTACACCAATTATTTGTTTCGTTACACCTTTACACCTTAGCCTACCCTATTAGATTAAGTTTATTTTACAATTGCTAGTTGCTTGAAGTTTAAAGTTTGTATTTCCCGAGTCTTGTGTCTATTTTGGTACGGTTGGAAGAATTTGCACATCGCAAATGGGAATGTATATTATAGTCAAAACTCATGTATTTTTACTACCATCGCAATTAATGGTACGTCCGAAGAATGAAAGAATTATCGAAGGAATTATCGAATGAATTATCCGGAATTATTATGATCGTGAAGATGGTGAAACTACACCGAGTTTCGTAGTATAGTGTTAGAAAAAAAAATCGAAAAAATTATAAAAATCGCAACAAAAAAAGAGAAGGAAAGTTTGAAGATAATCGTTTCGCAACTACCGAAGGAATTACAGGAAGGATCGATTATTCGTTGATACAAATAGACGATGTAGAGTATTGTATAAAGTGGAAGATATCGCCACTTGCCTTGTAAAGTATGTAAAGTATGGGATGATTGGGAAGTTGACCGTTACGGGAACGCCAACTTAGGTTGTTGTTTTTTATCTATGATCAAGACGTTGTAAATAGTTGTGTCTTTATCATGGTAACGGTCGGGAAAAAAGTGTCTAGCAACTTGTATTTTAGACTTAATCTATTTGTTTCGTAATTTTTATTTAACAACAATTTATTTCCCTTTCCTAATCATTAACCATGGGTTTTACGCGAATGAGAATGTGATCGAGCATGCATGTCTATTCCGTCATTACGGCCATGTATGCATGTCTCAGCTGCCTTGTTGGTTTATTACTATTGGTGAAAGTTAGAAGATCCATACCTTATATTGCTCTACTAGTCCTACTCTTTAACTTATTCGAGGTGGGAGTGAGTAGTCACATGTGTTTATCCCATCATTACGGGTGTGTATGTGTGGTCTTTGTCGCCCTCCTGGAATATTGGTATCAATAAAGATTAGTTAGAGTAATCAACCCTAAGCCTTATCATACAAACCTATATTTACCTTTATAAACTTGTTACTCCTTAGCTTTAGCGGTAGAGATGTGTATCCTTGCCAAGCTTATGATAGAATACTCGTCACGGCCGAGCAATTGAGCGAATTAGTTACATGTTACCACATAGATTAGTTGAGTGATTTGAGTGTTTTCATCTTCCTATTTCGTGAGGTGTTTGATTGTGTACTTGTAATAGATCAAATAAACGCTTTAACGGAAAATATCCTTAGGGATACATTTTTATAAACTTCTAAAGGCTACTTGAGGACAAGTAGGATTCAAGTGGAGGGATATTTGATGACATCAAATAACGTCTATTTATAGCATCATTTATCCCATGTAATTAACCTATTTTGTATGATTATTGCAAAGAATTATTACTTAATCGTTTGTATTTGAGAATTGCAGTAATTATGGAATACTTGGTGAAGATTAGCTAAAAGGCACGCATTTTAAAGCATAAATGAAGAGTTCAAGAAAGTCTACCGACCTGACAGCAAATACGCCGTATTATTCTAGACCTATACGACGTATCCAAGACTTTGATGAATTAAAAGACCATTGCCTGACTATGAAGAATACGTCGTATCCACATCAACGATACGCCGTATATAATACTTTGGTCAACGAAGAAGAACTAACTGGTTGTACCCAATACGCCGTATCCATCAAGAAGATACGGTGTATCTGTGCCTACACTTCACAGATAACCACGAAGGATTAAAGACCCAATACGCCGTATCCAGGAGCCTCTATACGCCGTATCCAGGAGCCTCTATACGCCGCATCCAAGGTGTATTATACACGAAGATTCTGTAAGATATCAAACGTGGTCCTTACTCCAAGAAATCTCCAATACGCCGTATCTCACATTACTAGATACGGCGTATCGACGAGTTTCCAGACTCTATAAATAGACGATCCTAAACTCAGTTTTAGGTATGCAAGTGAATCCCTAAACCACCAAGTTAACTAAAAGACGAATAAAGCAGTATAGAAGGTCAGAAAAGAGCCTCAAGATCATAGGAAAACTCTTGTAATCTTCGCACAACTGAATACGCGTTCAATTAAGGTTTCTTTATTTTAATCGTTCATATATCAAACTGTGTATATTTTCACAATGACTATCGGCTGATACCTTTAATGTTTATGTTTATGAAGATTTAATGTTTGGTTTGTTTATATTGATTGCTTAATTTATCATTGATTGTTGATTATGTTTATCAATTTATACTTGTTTACATGCTTAAGTATGTGACCTATCATTCAACTGGGTCTAGTCCTACATATTTAATGCGCTGCAACTTCGGTTTTGTTTGGGCGTAGGCTAAGATTCCGGGATAGCTCTCCATATTGCAATTTATATATCTAGAATCATAGGATCACAAATATTAACCTATCTTTGCCCTTAGATTGTGAGTTTAGTTGGACCATAAGGTGACCTTAGTATCAACGAGTATGTTTTTATTCTATTGGTAAGGACTCGGACAGTGGACTACTAGTATATAAAGAGCCGTTAAACAGTAAGTGGTAAGTCTCGATGAGCTAGGGTTTAGTAAAAGCACCATTACTTAGATCCTAAGATAGATTATAACCAACATAAGTATGCTTTATGCGGATGCGTCTAATTGTAACAGAATTAGCGTGTCTAGGTCTTAGGAAAAAGTACCGCCTAAGTCTAGGAATGATATGCCCTTCGAGATAAGTCAATCATTGCACTAAATAAACAAACTTGCGTTTTATCATATTATTCATGGTTGATACGTTTTCCTTACATTAGTTCTCGACCGCTTCTCTATCGTTTGTTTGTCTTCTTGTGTGTGTTTATTGCTTTACTTGTCATCAAAACCTTAGGTTAGATAACTAAACCTCGTGCCAGTCTCCCAGGCTGAAACCCCCTTATCATTAGTTTAGGTTTAACTTAGGTTTAAATTAGATTAATTTAGTACTAACATAGATAACTAAAATACTGATAGAATTAGGAGTTAACGCTCTCGCTCTTAGTGATCGACACCCTACTTACTACGAAACTCCATCCGACCGGGTACACTGCCCGTTAGAGTGTTGTTTTTAGGTATAGTCGGCATAAAATAAATAATAAAACTTGATAACAAATAATACCTATGCACAATGACACATCAGTTGGCGATTCCCAATTGGTAATTCACCGCATCTTGGTGGTGAATTGTACACCAAATCTCTATAAGCCTTAGCTGGAGCCGATCAAATCTTGTCGAAGTGATGTTTCTTAAGTTGTTATCTACTCGAAGCATGCCGATGCTAAGGTCATGAGTTGGTTCGGGGAGCTTGCCTACCCAAAGGTTGCTTCGCTACTCCGAGGCGAAAATAGTATCACTGAGTTTGCCCTTTTCTACTTTGGTAGGAGCTCTTTGTATTATTCAGCTTCGCTGCTTCGTTCCCCCGGACTAGGTATCCGTTGCTTCCTTATCTTTCTATTATGGCTAAAAAAGATATGCATATTCGTCTAAGTTAAAGCAAGACGAGCTAGAATCCTTGATTAGGCAATGCACCATTCCTTTAGACTTGCACCCTCGCCTACTTTCTCCTAAGCTCAGAATGAGCGAACTGTCGAACGATGTTATTGGAATACACCCCCAAGTATTTGTATTTTCCGGAGTTGGGATTCCGTTTTCTTCCTTTCTATTGGTGCAACATTAACTAGGATCTCCTTTATGTTTTAACAATAACAAATAAACGTTCGCAACACATAAAATCACAAACGGTGGCCAAAAAACGGCAAAACCAGGAACAGTGGTTCTAGCGTGATGGTGACGCGCCGGCACGTGGCCAAGGCGCTAGCCACGAATTGGTTTTGGCTCGGTTTTTCATTGTTTGTTTTACTCTAGCTCGAAACGCATGGATCTTTCAATAAAGGCATGAATATGATATTTTAGTTATTAGAAACACTCGAAACGAAGTTTAAACTTAGAGAGAAACAAAAACAAAACCTCCTGATTTTAGACAAAACGTCAACTCAATCTTTTTATCAAACGCCTCTAGCCAAGGCCTAAACTCTTTTCTAAAGCGAGACATTCATACTTTCAACATACTATCAAACGAAAGTATTCATATGACCATAATTCATGTTTACGTCTTCTGGAAATATCTTTAATGTGACTAGACATAAAAGTCAACTCATGTTTATGTCATCCATGATGTAAAAATCATTTTATATTTTCCTTTTAACTAAAATACAAAAAAATGTCTCTTATGTAAAGTGCAAGTAAATATGTTTAACTTTGCAATTATAAAATGTGTAAGTAATCCATACTTGTTACTTACAAAAATGTGAAAATAACTTTGTTGGTATTATTACAAAAATAAAATGTGCAAGCTAAACTTAAACTCTTGCTAAAAATAAAATGCACAAGTGACCTGTTTAAAGTAAATTGTGTAGTCACTTGTAAAAATAAAATGTATAGTTACTTTGAAAGTAACTTGCAAAAAAAATGACGTTTGTTTACTTGTTCAAATAAAATATATATTTGGACGTAAATGCATGTGTATAAAATGAATATGTATATGCAAATGTAAAAATGAGGTTCGAAAGATAATGATTAACCTTTTAAATACTTAATGACTATAACAAGTATTTAAACATTTTTGTTAAGGTGTTTGATTATAATGCAACATAACAAACATGTACGAACATATGTTGTAGCATACGAGGGCTCGATACGTCAAAAGGTGTTGAATGTATGTTAAGACAAAATATTATTACGAGTAACTTGTTATTTAACTTAAGGCTTTTATTAATAAGTAGACTTAATCCAAAACAATATGGAAACTCCATATTGTATAAGGGGTGCCGATTAACATAAGGGGAAAAAAGAGGAGATGCCTTGGTCATCAAGTTTGTTAAACCTATAAAATGAATTGTTTAGCTCATTGTTAGGATCTATTGCACAACTTAACAAAGTAGATAGTTTTTCCCTCTCCTAACCCTTGAACTGGTCGAAACTTGTAAACCATTAGGGTTTACAAGTTGATTTCAACAAAGCAAGAAGTTGAGAGTTTCGTTACTTTGATCGTGAAATTCAAAAACTAGCATTCGGGTAGCATTCAAGGATGTGTAGCGCGGACAAATCATCGAGGTTACTTCCTTTAGTAACTTTAAGGGTTTCGTGGGTTTCTTGGAAGAAAAGGAATCCGTTCTTAGCTCCGTTTGATCACCCGAATTCAAGAACAAGATGTTAGTAATTTATTAATAATGTTAATCCATATACATCATTCGAGATCCCTTTGGGATGTTTTTCGTGCGTAACTCGTGATTATAAATGTTATTTAGATGTTAAATCCCAACAACTTTTAAAACAAATCTTTGCATAAGGTATTGAGAAATCCTACACTGACGAGACCTTGACCAATACACTTACATGGCCAGTTAACTAAAACTAAATCAACTTGATGTCAATATTAATTTTATTTACGACGGTAATGAATTAATCAAAAAGATTTGAAAAAAAGATCACAGAAATTTGAGTGAATATCTCAAGGTTGCAAGGAAGATCTTTGAAAGAGTATTCTGAGTATAGGCATCTTGACTTGTAGTCACAATCACTTGACATTACTAAATCCTTTGAAAGTTTATTAAATCGATTAACGAGGTGCATTCATAGTTAAATTAAAAAAGAGTAAACTGCAAAATACATTCCATTGTGTCAATTTCTCACATATTACATAACTGTTGAAAACTTATTGGCGTATACATCATTCGTTAGGCAAACGTTTGCCACAATACATCTCTAAGGACGAACGATGCAAATATTTTTCCGTTTAATTTCTTATCTACGAGGTGATGTATTGTGTTAAAAATATCCACAAGGATGTATTTTGCAATATAGATATATATATATGTATATATATATATATATATATATATATATATATATATATTATATATATAATATATATTAATTTTTTTAATTTTTTTGTTTTATTTTTTTATTTTTTTAATTATTATTAATAATATTATAATTATGATTATTATCGGCCAATATTTTATTTTTGTATACTATTAATTAAAAAAAATTTATCTGTTTGGTACGTTTTTTTCGTTTTTGTCCGTTTTTCTCCGACGTTATTATACGTTTTCGTACGTTTTCATACGCTTTCATCCAGCCTTTTTTAGTTTCTTCGTAGAAAAACGGTTAGAAAATATCAAAATGTATACAAAAAAAGTATAAAAAGTATAAAAACGTATTAAAACGTTCGAAAACGTACAAAAAACGAAAAAAACAATTGTACAAACGTATAATCGTTACAATAATTAAAAAAACGTACGTTTTTATACATTGTTTTTTACGTTTTTTTTTTTACATTTTAATACGTTTTTATACAAAAAAACGGATAAAAACTGATAATCAATAAATGTATAAAAGCGGACAAATATGAAAAAACGTACAAAAACGGATAAAAGCGTACCAAAACATACAAAATCGTATAAAAATTTACCAAAACAAATTTAAACTGATAAAAGCGGATGAAAGCGTATGAAAACGTATAATAACGTCGGAGAAAAATGGACAGAAACGAAAAAAACGTACCAAACAGATAAAAAAACAAAAAAAATAATTTTGTAATAAATAGAACAAAAAATTAAAAAAACGGCCGCGATAATAATATTAATAAATCATAATAATAATTATTATTAATAATAATAATAATTAAAAAAAATTATTAAAATTACAATAAAATTTATAAAAAAACATAAAATTATATAAAATTAATATATATATATATTTTCAAATACATTCCTGTGATTTTTTTTTTACAACAATACATCCCTGTGAGAGATTAACGAAAAAAATATTTGCATCGTTCGTCCGCAGGGATGTATTGTGGCAAACGTTTGCCTGCCAATAGTTTCTGACAGAGATGTATTATGTGAGAAAGTTGAAACCACAGGGATGTATTTTGCAGTTTACTCTTTAAAAAATTAGACATATGCATCTTAAACAATTACGGGCATTGGTCAAATGGTACGGAGGTTTTACCTCCTAGGCAATGTTCGTCGTTTCGAGTCTGTCTTAGAGAGATAGGGGGATTTCCTCCCGCACGTGTGTAATACGGAAGGGTGTCATTGCCTTCTGGGCTGGAAAAAACCCAATCCTGTTTTGTGTAGGCTCTGTTAAACTTCTTGGCGCTAGGGGACCATTTAGCCTCAATTTGCCGTTCCAAAAAATAGACATATGCATCTTAATATTCACTAAAAGAGAATATATTAATAATAAAACATTAACGTATGCATCTCGCAATCATAGAACTCATGACCACTTTTCTTTTTGTTTTATGAGTGGATCATGGATTAAAAAATGATTTTGATTTAGGAAAACAATTATATGATCTTTTTGAAGAAAGGCTCTAAACAACTTGATATTTTTTCTATCTATATTACATAGAGCAAACATTTGACCACTGTTCATCAACAGTGGCCAAATGTTTGACTTGGGCCTTGGGCTCATTTGGCCCGCACCAAGTGTTTTTTTTTTTGTTTTTTTTTTTTGCTTGTCGCACCGGCCCAAAGGTTTTTTTTTTTTTTTTTTTGTTTATGTCCAACATCCAGCCCAACTGTTTTTTTGCCTTTTTTTTTGGCCCGGTCTTCCAAGTAGTTTTTTTTTTTTTTTTTTAGTTTAGTTTCCAACATATATCCCAACTTTTTTCTCCTTTTTCGCTCTACGGTATTCCTTTTCATCGGCCCCAAAAAAAAAATCTTTATAATCACTCCCTCCCCCCCCCACTTCTTTCGCTAAAAATAAGAAGGAAAAAAAAATTTACGAGACGTGCTTTTATTTTTAACTATTTACAACTTTTTAGCGGCCTGGGTCAAAAAAAAATGTTATGAGACCGAAAAAATAAATCCGCACAAAATACAATAAGAAAGAAAAAATGCGCCGAACTATTAAAAATGAGACCGAAAAAATAAACCCAAACAAAAAAAAAAGCCCCGCAACAACGCGCGGAAATTAACGCCCGCAGCAACGCGCGGGTAATTTCTGCTTGTAATATACATTTCACAAATTTAATAGTATTTTTTAACGTACATGTAAAAGAGGGTTACGATAAGACTCTTGGCCAACAAGTAAGAACATGTATAAACTTGAAATGAGAAACCTAGGGATGG
>BQNB010084238.1:0-28812 GCA_026074375.1 Tanacetum coccineum
TCTATTTGTGAGAGAAAACAGGCAGTTTTGATAATCTTTGTGATTTGTTATCCTCTGCTTTTTGATGTAACTGACCATAGAATGTTCTTCAGAAATCTTGGTCATCCTCCTTGTTTGAGTAGCTGAATTTATGTCTCCAATGATTTGGTCTTTAGGATGATCATTGTGAATTCTGGTTCTGGGAATATGACTGACATTCATGGTGATTTCCAAGTTGTTAATGTCAGCCTCTGCACCCACTTCTCTATCATCATAGGTATCATCAAATATGCCAGTGTTTTCTAAAGATTGCATACTTGAATCATTAGGAATAGGACTATCAGTATTAATATTTGAACTACCAGTATTAATATTTTTACTGGCAGTATTAATACTTGGCCCATCAGTATTAACATATAGACTAGCAGTACTATCTCTGTTAGTGTTGTTAGCATAACCTTCTTTCTGTTGAACATGCAAAGTATCCAATTCAGCTCTGAAATCTTGCACATGCTGGTCATCTTCTTTATTTGAAGCTCCTCCTTCCTTTTCTTGACCATTTCTTTGACTTACTTCATCATCTCCTTTGTCTGGTACCTCATCAACATCCTTATCATCTGTGCTTTGAGTTCTTGAAGAGAGTGGAGAATTAGAAAGCATGAGTGGTAATAGTATGTATTCATTATTAGATGCTTTCTCCTGTCCAGCTTGCCCTGCATTAATATTTGTCTCTATACCTGCATCACCATTAGTTTGATTACTTACAGTAACCGGCTCAGAATTCATAGATTTTGTCAATGAATCAATATCAAAGAGCCATTCTGGACCAATCCCTACAACATTTAGTTTGTTCCTAGGGGATCTAAGGTATTAAGAATAGTCACAGGATACCCAAAAGGTCTTGTTGGGAATTATACATTCCTGACTTAGTACCGTTAGTTATATACTTAGTACCGCTAGTAATAGTTAGTACTGACAGTATAAAATGTTAAGTACTGCTCAGATAGTTAGTACCGTTAGTATAAAATAGTTAGTACCGTTTAAGAGATATGCATGAGATATTATAAAAAAAGATATGCATTATCTTTTACACGTTTTGTAAGCCAAGATTAGGGTTTTCCGTGGTGTATAAAAGGAACCCTTACGACATAGTTAGACATATGAGTTTATTGTCAATCTCATAGTTAGCAATCAATATAAAAACTTAGTTATCAATATTCATTGTTCTTCTTTGCATTATAAGTTAGATTCGGCATTACTTATAGTGTTCTTAATCATTGTTTCTCCTGTAGTTTGTGTGAATCTATATCTTATAGCTACAACCTTAGAACAAGAGTCGTATAGTAGATCTATATTCAAAGGATCATAAGTGATCAGAGCTTGTACGAGAACTCTGAGTAGAGAGAACAAAAAACCACGTTATGAAACCTTCTATCGTACAAAGCAATTCAATGGCTGGATCAGAGATGATTATGCCTACCACCCCCACACATACCACCATCACAAACACCAAAACCTTTTAATCAAAAGTTTTATTGTTTAATTTTTGGTGTCATTGATCTTGTGCTTCATACATGGAATGATCTAGGGATCCTACAAACTCTCTTAATCGCTTTCTTCTATCAAACCCTAATCTTTTACTCATCGTTGCTTATCAATTCATCAAGTATGGCTGTTCTTGAATCATGCCCTAAACACAACATGGTCACTTACTTGGAAAAGACTGATGGGAATACAGAGTTCCATGAGATTATCAGCTTTCTTACGCGAAGCTCTATTCACTATGCTCTCACTGTAAGTCATGTAGTCTCTACTACATTTGTTGAACAGTTTTGGATGTCTGCTAAATCCAAAATAATCAACAATGTTAGGTATATTACTTCCAAAGTAGCTGGCAAGCCTGTGTCTATCTCAGAGACATCAATAAGAAGTGATCTTCTTTTTTATGATGCTGATGTGATAGATTCTTTGCCAAATCAGGCTATATTTGATGCTATTCAGCTAATGGGGTATAAGGGAGACCTAATTGTCTTAACATTTAACAAAGCTCTGTTTTCACCCTAGTGGAGATTTCTTTTTCATACCATGAATTACTGCATAAGTTCTAAAAGCACTTCTTAGGATCAAATTCCTACTAATATTGCCACAGCAGTAATTTGCTTAACCACTAATCAGAAATATAATTTTTCTAAATTATTTTTTGATGGTATGATGCAACACTTAGATGCAAAGAAAAAGTTTGTTATGTATCCAAGATTTATTTCAGTCTTTTTGGATACATAGCTAAATAATATGCCTGTGCTCTTAGACCATTTCCCTATTAATACTTTGACTAGTAAAGTTTTCTCTTTTATGGTTAAAAAGGGAAAACATTTTTCAGGGAATGTAACACCTTTGTTTGATTCTATGTTGGTTCAACCAACTAAGGATGAGGGTGACACTTTAGAAAGACAATTTGAACCTCAACCTATACCCTCTCCTCCTCACCTAAGTAAAGACCAACATGAGACATAGACTAACCCTTCTCCCAGACCTTCACCTACTACTCTTATTCCTGATTCCATTCTAAAGGGTTCTAGTGGGAATCATGGAGGTCAGTCATCCAGTGATAGCTCCCTTTCAGGGAATGAGGGTGGCATGAAACTCCAAAGTGTGTATGATCTTTGTATCTCTTTGTGTACACAGGTTACAGATCAAGCCAAAGAAATTAAACACTTAAAGGCAGAGATCAAGAAGCTTAAGAAGAAAGCCAAACCTGTTATCACACACCACAAATCTTGGATAAAGAGTGTATCCATGAAGCAAAGAGTGGCGGGAAAGAAATCCTTAAAGAAACAGTGGATGCAAAAGGAGTCTGTATCCACTTATTATTGCTCAACCAAAAGTTAGTACTGACAAGCCTGAAGATAGTACCAACAAACCAGATGAAGGTACTGACAAGCCAAAAGTTAGTACTGACAAGGAAGAAGTTAGTACCGACAGACCAGATGAAGGTACTGTTGATCAAAATGAAGGAAGAAGTGCTACTCAAACAGCTCCAACAACAACTACTCTAACAATATTTGGTGATGATGAGACCATTGCACAAGTCCTTATCATAATGAGTCAGAACAAGGAGAAGCTCAGAGAAAAAGAAAAAGGAGTAAAGCTTAAGGATGTTAAGGAGACTGAGAGACCTAGGCCTACTTCAACAAGATCATTATTAACATTAAAGCCTCTTCCCAAGATTGATCTAAAAGATAAAAGCAAAAAGATGATTGAAGAGGAAGATGAATCTGATACTGATTCAGAAGATATTACTGAAACTGAAAAGAAATTTAAGCAGCTTGCTAGGGATGAAGAGGTGGCCAGAAAGGTGCAAGAGGATTGGCAAGCAGAAAAAGAAGTGAAAAAGTTAGCTAAGGAAGAAGCTACAAAGGTTGCACTCTCTAATGAATATGATTTCATTCAAGCAAGACTTAATGCTGACAAGATACTTGCTGAAAAACTTCAAAAGGAAGAGAGAGAAATGTATATTATTGAGCAGAGAGCCAAATTTCTTCATGATACCATTGTTTCCCAAAGAAGATTTCTTGCTCAACAAAGATCTGAAGCTATCAGAAATAAACCTCCTTCAAAAAATCAGCTTAGGAACCAAATGATAACATATTGAGTAGAGAGTCAAATCTCTTCATGACACCATTGCTGCCCAAAGAAGATTTTTTGCTCAACAAAGATCTGAAGCTATTAGAAATAAACCTCCTTCAAAAAATCAGCTTAGGAACCAAATGATGACATATTTGAAGCATGTTGGAGGCAAGAAGCATTCTGATCTGAAGACCAAGGGTTTTGAAGAAATAAAAGCTTTGTATGACAAGATAAAAAGGTCTGATGATAGTTTCATTGCTATTGGTTCTGCTGAAGATGAAAAGTAATCAAGGAGATGAATGAACAAGTTGCTGATGCTTCTAAGAAGAGAGTAAAGAAAGATGACAATATTAAGGGAGAAATTAAAGAAGAAGAAGGAACTAGAAAAAGAAAGCTTGGTATAAGGAAGAAGATGAAATTTAAGAAAAGAAAGTTCACTTATAAAGATGATGAAGAGTTATGATTGTGTTTAACTATAGTTTCTGATGAGGATAAGGAAGTGGATTATGAGATACTTGACAAGAAGTATCCTATCATAGAATGGAGATCTGAGTATCTTACAACTAAACCACATTATGATGAGACTGAAGAGATAGAAGATGTTTATCTTAATGTGGTGATTAGAAGTAATAGACAAAGAAGATACTTAATTACTTTGATGGCAGTGCTTTCAATACTTGATAGAGATGAGATCTATGCTATATATCAACTTGTGATGAACAGATACCAAGATGAGACACCTGAAGGATTTGACAAAATACTTTGGGGAGATTTGATAATCATGTTTAATCAAATTCGAAATGATGAGTTTTGGAATGCATAGCAAAATTGGAAGATAGTGAGCTGGAAGCTACATAGTTCTTCAGGGATACACACTATAATGACTGATAAAGGAATAGTCATTCATATGCTTGTAGAGAATAAGTATCCTTTGAAAAAGGAAGTGTTGTCATAATAACTTAAGTTGAAGTTAAAAACTAAAGAAGACAGTACTATGGCTTTGGAACTGATTAGATTTGTCAAAAAGCATATTGCAGAGTTAGAACCTGAAGACTCTGATGGAAAAGAGAAGGATCTTTGAGTGTTGGTTCTAAGACCACACAACAAATGGTCATCAGTTCACCATGCTTAACAGGCATAAGAACTGGCTAGTCCATAAGCAAACGGCTTGTGGTAAAGACTTCTCAAATCCATTTATGGTTGACAATTTACCAAAAATTGTAGGGTTTTCAACTCACCTTGCTTCATGGTTAAGAGTTGGCTAGTCCAGGATCAAACAGTTCCTGGTAAAGACTAATCAAATCTGTTGATAGCTGATAGTTTGCTAAAAACTATATGGTTATCAATGCACCATGTTATGGCAATGAAGCATTGACTAGTCCAAAAGCAAACGGCTTTTGGTAAAGACAAGTCAAATCCGTTGATAGTTGGTAGTTTACTCAAAACTACAAGGTAATCAATTCACCTTGTTGTTTACAATGAAGAATTGGCTATCCCAGAGCAAACGGCTACTGGTAAAGGAATACCAAATCCGTTAATGGCTGGTAGTTTGCCAAAAACTATAAAGCCAACTGAGTTGGATGTTGCTGTGTTGCTGAAAAGACAAGTTGCTGATGAAGATGGATAGCTGAAGATATAAAAAATTATTAAAGATCAAGATCAAGATTTGACAAAGTGTTTGGATACATCCTCCAAGAGCTTAAGAAGAATAAACTGAAGAAACATGAAGTTAAACAAGTTCAACAATCATGTTTAGGGGAGGATTGTTGGGAATTATGCATTCCTGACTTAGTACCGTTAGTTATATTAGTTAGTACCGATAGTTGTAATTAGTACTGACAGTACAAAATAGTTAGTACTGATCAGTTAGTTAGTACTGATAGTATAAAATAGTTAGTACCGTTTAAGAGATATGCATGAGATATTATAGGAAAAGATATGCATTATCTTTTACGCGTTTTGTAAGTCTGTTAGGGTTTATACTTGGTCTATAAAAGGAACCCTACGGCATTAGAGAAGATAGATCTCACATATACAATCTCATATCTCATAGTTAGTAATCTGTAATCGTTTTAGCAGATTAATACAAAAGTTTAGTTATCAATATTCATTGTTCTTTTTAGCATTATAAGTTAGTTTCCGCATAACTTATAGTGTTTATAGTCATTGTTTCTCCTGTAGTTTGTGTGGATCTATCCATATTGGCTACAACTCTTAACAAGGTAGAAAGATCTATATTCAAAGGGATCCATATATACCAAATAGATGCTAGTCTTAACCTCGTAGCTTTGTAAAATACTTTTGAATGGACAAGATACAAAAGTTGGATCAAGAAAAACAAAAACACACACCTATATGTGTTTATGTGCCGTGTTTTTATAGAGAGAAAAGGGGAGAGCATTTAAGGTAATTTGGTAATCAAATTAATGAGAGAATATCGCATATTTATTTACCATAATAACTTGATCTCATCCTCCTTTTGATCCTATATGGCCGGCCACCCTATAAGGGTATTAGTAGGCTCTCTTAAACTTTTTAAGTCCAATAAATTAAGTACATTACTTATTAGAAGCCTAATATTTATCCTGAGTTACATAGGTTATTTATATACCGTAAATACAATAAACACGATATATAAAATGGTACCCCAGTGTATATGTGTGTGACCCTATAGCCTCACATGTGTCTAGCCATATAATTAGTTATTATGACACGAGCATACTCCAACAGCTCCTACTTGCGCACGTCATAATAATCAAGTAATTATACAAGCAAATGTTAGCATCTAGCAACACGCCAATGCCCCTAGAGACATATGAGGATAGTTTCTTAAACATCTCATTTAAATGGTTTTGATATCAATCATCCTTTGTTATAGATACTATGCTGAACATTTGACATGGATCAAAAGTCATTCTTATGTTTAACAATTCTGTTTCTCGATATAGACATTGAACTAGATTGCCAAATCAATCAAGTATCATCTTAATTACATTTGGGTGTGGCCACACATACATCTGTTCAAATCTTCTCGAGGGGCCCAATAATATCTTTCTCCATAACCTGTGGAGTAACAAATCCTATTTTGACTGCACGTGTCCGTTATGTGTTTCACATCCCTCCTGAAAATGGCCTTTATAGCAGCCTTCAATAGGTCAACATTGAACCATATCAAAGATTGACATTCCACACACACAAAACCTACTTACATCTCAAGTCTGAGTATGAGAGACATAACCACTTACGAGATTCACTATGATGCCGATCCATGTCTGTGATACTCGTAGGTTGGGTTAATCTAATGTTCATCCAATGAACAACATATGAGTTTGGCGGTATCATCCATTAATATTCATACTATATGAATATGACCAAAACACTCACATTTTCCTTATTTCAATGATACTCCCATATCATCAACTGGAAATGGAATAAAAAATTTATACATTTTCTTTTCATTTCATTTTATGAAAAACACACACATATACATCTCTCCCATCTTTTTCGGCCACCGCTGACCGTCGGATTCCGGCCACCACCGTCGCCGTCGTTAGAAAACTTTTTCGGCGGACTTTTTCGGAGAATCCAAAAAAGATTCATCTGTCACCGATCTTTACCCGATCCATTATACCACGCGCTGCACCACCCCACACTGCCACGCCTCACCACCGCGAGCCCCCCTATCCACCCACCCCACGTCACAAATATCACGCCACCGCCACCATCATCATCATCTCGTCATCATCACCACCACAGCCCCGCCACCGGTGCGTCTGGTTCGTCTTCATAAGCACCAACAGGATGCGTTTTGGTTTTACTAGCACCAAGCGTGCGTTGGATATAAAAACGACCCAGCAAGGTGCGTTTGGTTCTCCTTGACACCACAAGAGGGTGTGTTGATTTAACAGATCCACCAATAAGGTTGCGTTTGGCTGTTGTAAACAACCTTGGTACGTTTGGATTGGGTACACCACAAATAGGGTGCGTTTGGTTTGGTTATAACACCATTAGGGTGTGTTTGTTTTGCGATGGGGTCAGCCAAGGGGCGTTTGTTTTGTGGTTATTACCAACAGCGGGTGCGTTGTGGTTTAACAGAAACACCACGAAGGATGTTTGTTTTGGTGGTTCAGCAGCCGCCCGCACAAGGGTGCGTGGTTGGCTGTAAAATGCACTAAGGGTGCGTTTGGTTATGTAGAAAATAACTAAGGGTGCATTCGGTTGATTAGGAAATAATAAGGGTACGTTTGGTTTTACAGAAATATTAAAGGGGTGCGTTTGGTTGATATAGAAAGCATATAGGGCTGTTTGGGATAACAGAAAAACTATAAGGGAGTGTTTGGTTGGCTGTGAATCCGCACAAGGGTGCGTTTGGGTGAGCAGGAGACCGTAAGGGGTGCGTTTGGGTGTGCAGAAAACCGTAAGAGGGTGTTTGGGTTAGCAGTTAAACCGTAAAAGGGGCGTTTGGTTTGGCAGAATCCGTTAGGGTGCGTTTGGTTTATATAAATTGACTAATAAAAATATACCAAGATTTCATATATATAAAACCGGATATATATTGGTGGTTTAAATGGTTAAATAAATATGATATTTATTATTTTGTTTAGTTAGATATAATAACATATATATACATATTATATCTAAAACACGCGGGTGTTTGAAATATTGGAACGAGAATAATTGCAACATATATTGATTAAGGGAAAACGTTGAGTTTTGCGAAAATGGGAAACGTGGTATAACGAATAGTTCATGCCGAAATTATAAAAAGTTATATACTTAATAAATTTCATTATAATTTTTATTATTTTAGAAAAACCGATAAAAGACGAAGTTATATAGTCTTAAGATCGTTAATTTGTAATTATACAATCACCAGATAAACGAACGAGAACTACACTTTTGTAAATGAGACAACTAGTTTAACTAAGACCCGTCGAGGAAACGAATACTAAATTATAAAATATTATTTTATAATTCCCGATTAATGGACAAAGTAAAGACTTTAAAACGTGTGTTTACTTTTATACAAGAACTTTTATTTAATTAAGTGGTGATTTCCGAAAACATGTCAAACTGTTTGGTTTAATTATTTACTCGCACTTCTTATATAATACTTGCAAAGTTTTATACATTTCATATTAATCCTTAGATTGTTTGTCTTTGTCATATAATTCACGTATGAGTTATGTAATTGTTATTTTTCATATGTAATATATACGGAATATATTACACACTTTGCGTTTACTTTTCGATTTATTTTATTTAACCAACCACCAAACTATTACAACTTTAAATCTAAATCTTTTATCAACTGTGTCGAGTGGATGTAAGATCCATCGCGAAACCCTAATACTTTATCTAAGAAGTGGGTCTTAGACGTTAAGGATAATCGCAATTCTTGGTTCGAATCGTTCCGGTTTCGTTTGAGTTATGCTTAATATGTGCATTTCTGCCAATCGTTCTACATCATCGAGGTGAGTTTATAGCCCCATGTTTTACTGGTTTTACATATATTTTTGGGGTGAGAACATGCTTGTTTACGAATGCATTTACATGGTTGATTACAAATTGGTTTACATACTCATTTACATAGCTCGCTATGGGATACATTAATTGAATTCATTTTTGGTCGCAAATGAATTCTTTACTTTGGAAATGATTACGGATTAGATATACAATTAAACCTTAGGTTGCATGAACTGTAATCACTTGGAGGGTGAGCGCGAATGTTATAAAATAGATCTATTCGGGATTGACAATCCCCGTTCGGGTGACTAGCTATCACCGGTAACGAACGTTATAACATGTCGGAACACGATTGGTTGGGTCTACAGGGCCAACAACACATACACATGAACTCTTACTGTGCCTTGAATAAAGTGGCATACATGCAAGTCTACGTCGCAGTTTCATGAACTTAGAGTAATTGTAATCATTGTTTCATACACACCTGAATATTTACCGTGCCTGGAATAAAGTGGCAATACATACTTGAAATATTTTGGTGATATATATATAAATATCGTACATGCTTTGAACAATTGCAGTTCAACTGTCTTAGTACATTTTCGTGGACTATTATATGGGTGAATATAGTATACTTACTTGGAAACCTTTGTTTACCATTTTATATTAAACAAACCTATGAACTCACTAACTTTATGTTGACACTTTTTAAGCATGTGTTTCTCAGGTGAATTAGATGCTTGGCTTACTTGATGTGCACTAGAGTCTAAATTTGACAAGATTTCATTTATGGATTTCTACTTACATACAAATGATCAAATCTCGTTGTATTACTTTCAAGCTTTTCATTGTGATGCAATTATGGGACAAATGTTATATCAATTTCAAGAAAATCAACGAGATTACTTTTCAAACGACACATTTAGAGGTCGTTCTCTTTGATAATCTTGTGCGGTGTTATTATGAAGTAACGCCCCGAACATAATTTCCGTCGCGACACATTTTTGGGGGTGTTACAGATTGGTATCAGAGCACTGGTTATAGAGAACTAGGTTGCATATTTTACCCTAGATTATAACCGTTTTCACAAACATTGCATCACATCAAACATTTTCAAAGTGCATACACACTACTTGCTTACTTGCTTACATTACTAGTTACATTAAGTGCTTACATGACATACATATATATAATATAATATATATGCTTGCATCCCTTTTGCGTATTGTACGTTTATTTATATACGAGTTAATTATATAAATACTTGAACATTCTTAAGACACTATGCGTTGCACAATGATCTTCATTTATACCTCAGACATTGCGCGTTACACAATGGTTCATTTTTACTTCTTAGACATTGTGGAGTTGACACAATGGTCTTACTACGTTCTCTGTTATTGTAGTTAATAATGGTCTCTAAGAAGAATATATTTTTTTCATAACTTAATATATATCGTATTACACGAAATCGTCTATTTTTGTTTACATGGATTATTGTATGAATTCTAAGCATTAAAAGTCTTGTATGGGGGGACTTGTAATATGAGGAATTGATTATGATAATGCTATGTTAACAAAACCCGGTCCCACCGTTCTGTTTACATTGGATTATGTATGAATCTAAGTATTACAAGTCTTGTATGGGCGGGACTTGTAATAGGAGGACTGATATGATAATTGCTATGTTGGCTCGTTCATAAAGACCATCTTTATTTTTTCTCTAACCGAGTATCATTATACTTATCTTGAAACTATGTGATTTCCGCTGATAGTTTTTCTTTGCGTCTCCGAGAGGAGTTAATAATCACTGTCATTATCATTTAAGAACATGCATCGCTCTGCTAACCACCATTGAAGTTAGGTGAGTTCGCGTATTGCTATTCAGAAATTATTAATTAGGATGATTTATAATCTCTTTATTTGAAAGGATTGGGACACCTCTTCATTTAAATAAATAAATTGTAAATCACCGAACCATAAGTTTATTAATTCATTATTAACATATATTGGACACTTCTTTATGCAAATAATGAATTATAAATGAGTGGGGGTTAAATCGGTATCCAATAGACACGAGTATGAACTGAACCGGCATCACCGGAATCCGTTAAAAAGGTCTAGATACACAATCGTGTCTTACCACTCAGTAGAATCTTAAGGCCTCACTTGGAACTACCGGATCTCATTCTTAAGTTATTATTTTTGCCATTACAAATCTTTACGATCATGAACTGTTTGTGGAACTAACCGACTTGTGCACACTTGAACTATTAGAGTTGATTCATCCTCGAACTAACGACTGAGTACCATATTTCGCCGTCTATCGCATCGCTCTCCCAGCCGAGCCTACTCCCTTTGTTGACCTATATTCTGGGGATATTGTTTCTCGAAATATCCTCACTCTCCGCATCCCATCACCGTTTATTATAGTTATTGTTGTTATGGTTGCTGTTGTTGGGTCCTAGAGCGGTCCACTAGTGCGAAGACTTACTACGCGATACCATCTCGCTTGTCCCCATCACCCCACTTACCTTCAACCCAACCCCCTTCCCCACATCCTCCCCCAACTTCTCCCACAACAAATTTCAAACATCCTTCACTTATTCACCCCAAACCCCAACCACACCCCCAACCCCACACAACCCACACAACCACCCCCATCCCCAATACACCACCTCCCCTCTCAAAACCAATCCCCCCCACTCCCCAAACACCTCCACACAACCACAAACAACCCAAACATAAAACCACAACCCCACAAAAACCTTTAAACAACACACACACACCCACCACACCATACAAAAAAATCTCACCACCCAAAATAATTAAACCCCAACACCATTACCCCCTCCCACTCCCCCAAAAAGTTAACATCAAATATCCCATCCCTCCTGTGCCCCCCCATCCAAAATCCAACCACCCTAAAACATCTAAAAGATAATCACACATTAATATACAAACATAACACAATACTATGTCCCCACCAAACTTAAACACACCCAACATAAAAACCTTTGTTACCTATATTATCTTCCAAAAGGCTTCTAGGTACTGTCACCCCCGAAATTTATTAGACTTTTACCATTAATCCTATCTCCCCTTAGACTTTTCGTGTCTATTGGCCTTATTAGACTCTTGATCTTTTATTGTCACATAAAAAAACGATCTACCGCGTAACCGGTAATTTTTCGGAACTCAATAATTAATAAATATATTTATTATTACACATCTCTCATGTGCAAATTTATTTTTAACTTATTTGACTTGAAAACGAGAAAATATACATTATTCCTAAGTTGACTTATCAAAAACGACCCGCTAAATCACGTTTTCACGACTTGGACTCTAAAGCAATTTGATGTAAAAAAAAAAACGAACATTCCAGATACTTTATAGTTTTGCCGAGACCCGTAACAAGCAGAAAATGACTGAAAATACTTCGCAAATATAGAAACGAGACAAGCGTAATGTCACAAAAATAATTAAATTTACATTTAATTATCACTTTTTATTAAATAAAAATATTTAATAAATTATTTAATAATTTGTTCAAAAGCGTTTATTTAAAAACGCGAATATTTAAACTAAAAGTTTTATTTTACGGACAAAGCTTGCCCTTGATACTCGATGACTACACAAATAAGTAATAAACATTTTAAATAAGCTTTATAAAACAATTATGAAATAATAGTCATGTAAATACTCATTTTTTGTGGGAAAAATCATTTGGAAAGCAATGACGCAAGTTTCGTGTTTTGAATCATCCGTTAACTTGCCCAAACGAGTCCCGAATCCAAAATTAAATTTTTTTTTACAACAAGTATTACACATTTGGTCCCTCTAGTTATATTTACATGAACACCCTAGACTATATTACATGTGCTACTTTGTTTTAAACTTTTAATATATATAAATTTAATACATTAGTGTTTCTCATTTTTTATAAACTAACCTAGCCCTCACTCCCTCTCTTGGCAGATCCGGCGCCGCCGTCGGCCACCACTGTCGCTGCCGCCACCACAGCTAACACCACCATCGCTGCCACCTCCACTGATCTATTAGATCCACTACACCATCTACACCACCATCATCATCACGTCATCATCATCATCATCATCACCCCAACGTCACCATTGATACCACCATCGAGATCCCCACCACCTTCAATAGCCGCTACAGCTACAGTAGCCGTAGCTACCACCACAGTAGCACCACACCACCATCTACACCGTTGACCCCGCCACTGTGACAACCTTTACCGAACACCACTCCTACAACAACCTCATCACCACTCTACCGACGCCACGACAGCCACCACCTCCCAAGGGTGCGTTGGTTTTGACAGACCTTCTACAAGGGTGCGTTTGGTTCGGTCATTAACCACCATAGGGTGTGTTTGGCTTTAAATGAAACAACATAGGATGCGTTTAGTTTTGTTCTCATCCGTAGGGTGCGTTTGGTTGATTAAAATAGCACCAAAGGGTGTATTTGTTTATATGGGTTCACCACCATAGGGTGTATTGTTTATATGGGTTCACCACCATAGGGTGTGTTTGGTTGATTAAAATAGCACCAAAGGGTGCGTATGGGTTTTGTAAAAACCATAGGGTGCGTTGGGTTTAGTAGAAACCACATAAGGGTGCGTTTGGCTTAGCATCACCACCATAAGGGTGCGTTTGGTTTGACAGTTACAACATAAGGGCGCGTTTGGGTTAACAAAACTGCCAAAAGGGGCGTTTGGGTTAACAAAACTGCCAAAAAGGGGCGTTTGGGTTAACAGAAAAACCATAAGACTGTGTTTGGTTTAACAGCAGTTAGGAGTGCGTTTGGTTGGCTGTGTAACAGCTGTAAGGGCGTGTTTGGGTGAGCAGGAAAACCATTAGGGTGCGTTTGGTTTATATAATCGACAAATAAATATATCGTAGGATTTTTATAAATATAAAACCGGATATAATGGTGGTTTAAATGGTTAAATAAATGTGATATTTATTACTTTGTTTAGTTTAGATATATATATATATATATATATATATATATATATATATATATATATATTTAAAACACGCGGGTGTTTGCAATATTGATTTGGTTTATTAAGAGGAAAACATTGAATCTTATAAATATGGAAACGGTTTATAAACGAATAGGTCATGCGGAAAAATTTAGAAAAATCTATAAACTACTATACTTAATAAATTTCCTTATAATTTCTATTATCTTAGAAAAATCGATAATAGACGAAGTTATATAGTTTTAAGATTGTTAATTCGTTATTATGCAATAACCCGACAAACAAACGAAAACTATACTTTTACAAATGAGACAACTATTTTAGCTACAACCCATTCAAGGAAACAATATAATAAATTATAAAATATTAATTTTATAATTCCGACTAGAAGATAAAAATCATAACGGTTGTAAAAGCTTTACATACTATCGTTTAACATAATTTGTAATCTTAAAACTTACGTTTACATTTATGCAAGAACTTTTATTTAATTAAGTGGTGATTTCCGAAAACGTGTCAAACTGTTTGGTTTAATTATTTACTCACACTTCTTATATAATATTTGCAAAGTATTATATACTTCATATTAATTTTTGGATTGTTTGTCTTTGTTATATAATTCACGGTATGAGTTATGTAATTGTTATTTTTCATATGTAATATATACGGAATATATTACATACTTTGCGTTTACTTTTCGATTTATTTTATTTAACCAAGTACCAAACTATTACAACTTTAAATCTAAATCTTTTATCAACGTGCCGCGTTGATGTAACTATCCATCGAAAAACCCAAATACATTATCCTAAGCTAGTGGGTCTTAGCCGTTAAGATAAATCGTAACTTCTTGGTCGAGCCGTTCTGGTTCCCGACTGTGCTGTGCTTAATATGTGCATTTCTGCCAATTGTTCCACATCATCGAGGTGAGTTTATAGCCCCATGTTTTACTGGGTTTACATTTATTTTTGGGGTGAGAACATGCTTGTTTACGAATGCATTTACATGGTTGATTACAAATTGGTTTACATACTCATTTACATAGCTCGCTATGGGATACATTAATTGAATTCATTTTTGGTCTAAAATCCTTACTTTACTTTGGAAATGATTACGGATTAGATTAGGTTGCATGAACTGTAATCACTTGGAGGGTGAGCGTGAATGTTATAAAATAGATCTATTCGGAATTGACAATCCTCGTTCGGGTGACTAGCTATCACCGGTAACGAACGTTATAACATGTCGGAACACGATTGGTTGGGTCTACAGGGCCAACAACACATACACATGAACTCTTACTGTGCCTTGAATAAAGTGGCATACATACAAGTAGTCGCAGTTTCATGACACTTGCGTAATTTGTAATCATTGTTTCATACACACCTGAATATTTACCGTGCCTGGAATAAAGTGGCAATACATACTTGAAATATTTTGGTGATATATATATAAATATCGTACATGCTTTGAACAATTACGGTTTAACTTTCATACGTACATTTTCATGACTATTATAAGGGTTGAAATAGTCATACACACTTTGGAAACCTTTGGTTTAACATTTATATTTAAACAAACCTATGAACTCACTAACTTTATGTTGACACTTTTTAAGCATGTTTTTCTCAGGTGAATTAGATGCTTGGCTTACTTGATGTGCACTAGAGTCTAAATTTGACAAGATTTCATTTATGGATACAAATGATCAAATCTTGTTGTATTACTTTCAAGCTTTTCATTGTGATGCAATTATAGGACCAATGTTATATCAATTTCAAGGAAATCAACGAGATTAGTTTTCAAACGACACATTTAGAGGTCGTTCTCTTGTATCTTGTGCTGTGTATTATGAAGTAACGCCCCCGGACATATTTCCGCCGCGCCACATTTTTGGGGGTGTTACATTATTGGGGTGTATTCATTGGAGTGCACGCTACGTTCACAATCAATCAGTTATAATTATCTTTAATCACATTTAATGCATGATCTTTGATTGTTTGACCACTTGGATACGACGTATGTAGTTAGCAGGATACGCAGTATTGGGTATTGAACATACGCGTTTTCTTGTGAAGTCTAGGCGTTGATACGCTGTATCTTCTTTGCTGGATACAGCGTATGTAGTCAGAAATAAGTAATCTTCAAATATCATCATTTAAGCTCCAAAATGTGCGCCTTTTAACTTGTCTTCACAATGTACTCCATAATTACTGCAATTAACAACTTTAAACAATTAAGTAACAATCTTGCAATAATTATATAAAAGTTGGTAATTTATTTGGGATAAATGATGCTATAACGTAATTTTATTTAATGTCATAAAATATCCACCACTTGAATCCTACGTGTCCTCAAGTTAGACTCTAGAAATTTATTTGAAATTGTATCCTAACCAAAGTTAAGGATTTTTCCTTTAAGCATTTCTTTCATTTAATCGCCTGTACAAAACCAAGCACCTCTCGAAATATAGGAAAATGAAAACACTCAGATCACTCAACTAATCTAGGGTGTAACATTTATTGGGTATGCTTAATTGCTCGGTCGTGATTAGTTTTCTATCATATGCTTGGCAAGGATACACATCTCTTACCTCTAGAGCTAAGATTGTACCAAGTCAAAAAGGTAATTTGGGTAATAGGCTTAAGGGGTGACATTTAAAAATCTGGTTCACCAAAACGTACCACACTAACAACGGCAGCTGAATTACAATACATGGCCGTAACGACAGAAGTAGACTTGTGCGATTCGATCACATCCATCATTCGAGTTTAACACAAGGGTTAGGCGAAGATTAATTAGGTATGGATCTTCTAACTTTTCACCAAAAGTAATAAACAACAAGGCGCTGAATCACACATTCATGGCCGTAACGATAGAATAGACATTGCGTGACTCGAATTCACATCTTGTTCGTGTAAAAACATAAGGTCTTTGTTGTAGGAAAGAAGTAAATTGTTGTTAATATTCAACAATACAAATTGATAAGCCTGAACCAAATTTAGGTATAACGATTGTCTAGGTAAATTCCGACGTTTCAGATAAAGACTCATAAATATATCAATCGTCTTCGATATAGAAATGTCAAAGGACAACCCTAAAGTAGTTGCATTCCCATAACGGTCAACTTCCCAATCATCCCAACTTATACATACTTTTACAAAATAAGTGGTGATATCAGCCACTTTTTACAAAACTATACATCGTTGATTTTCTACACATATCAACGAATAATCAGTTCTCTAAGTAATTTATCGGTTTAAGTTCAATGACCGACTATCTTCATTTCTTCTTTCTTTCTCTTTTTTTGATGTGGTTTTCTATTTTTTTTAAACAAACCAATACGAATCTTAGTGTAATTTCACCGTCTTCACCATCATAATTCATCCAGATAATTTTTCTTTAAACACTTCATCTTAGGATATAGAACATAATTGAGAAAGTAGCAAAATACACGAGCTACATACTTTTACATTCCCATTGCATTGTGCAATTTCCTGACCTAACCAGAGATAGAAAATTTCACTTTGACACAGGAACTACAAAACTTTTCATAAAAGCAACTAGCAACTTTGATTAATAGGCTTAATCTACAGGGTAGGCTAAGGTGTAAAGGTGTAACGAAATAAATATTTGGTGTGAAAAGACAGGAATAGCTCAACAGGTTTTTTCTAGAGGTATATTATTCTTATAATGAGAGTAAATAAAGGGTTATACGGGGGTTAACTAACCAGTGTAGTTAGTTAATAACACAACATATAGGTTTTATGGTGTATTCCTATAAATTTACCAGTTGAACAGGTTACTCCATCTAAGACCATAGGTATCATTATTTGTGTCTCGAGTGATATACCAATCCAGTTCTAAGTCCACTACTCCCGGCACACTCATAATTTTGTGGATATTTTTAGTTATCGTTTAGAAACAAAAGAGGTTTAATTTTCATTTGTTGACTTCAGGGTTATTTGTGCGTGAGGTTGTTAGGTTCATAAAAAGTGCCGATTATATGGTTTAATTATATTTAGTCATTAGCCTTTATTTTGTTAAGATTAAAGTAGCTTGTAATAAGGTTTATTATGCTAAAAGAAAGAAATAGCATAATTACCAAAAGTATAGGGTCTATAGTACGTGAACATTTGAAAAATAAAGGAATGGAAGCTTCCTTCCCATAAGCCTATATATACCCCTTAAATCACCATTAGAAAGGGTACAGCCTTGTAATAATTCTTTTCCATTTTTCTTTTTTTTTTTTTTCCATTTTATGTCTTTGAAAAATTAAATACTTGTCATCCTATACTATTCTCTCTAGCTTCATGATTGATTATGTATGATTCAGTAAACAAGACCTAACCAGTGGTAATTATACGCCATAGAGATTAGATGTGGTATGATTTTTGAATGGTTAACGTCCGAGGAAACGATAAGATGATTATTCGGAGGATTCGGTTGAGATTTTTGATCTTTCGATTTGTATTTTGGTAGCTATTTCGAGTAATTGAAAATTATCAAGTATCTTAATGGATTTGACGTGACGAATTACTGTGGATTTTGCATTCTCGGAAGTGTGTTACCATTCTCGAAAGGGGTTTTAGTATTCTCGGATTATTTCTTTACATTTTCAGAAGTGTTAGTATCACTATTAGTTTAATTTCGATAGGAAAGTGTTGTAATAGATATATACGCATTTTCGGTTCTATAGAAAAACGTATATTAGGTGGTTATTGATAAACTCGGTTGTCTATCGAGTTTCATAAGTATTCATACATTTTCGGTTTTATCGAAACGTGTGAATAAGGATTTAGTGATTTGATCTCGGAAATAAGCTTACAAAGTGTTAAAAGCCGAAGTTCACGGTGTTATCGTGAATGGTTTTGAAAAAAATCGTTACTTCTACATACTCGGATTTGAAATTCGGTTCTATCGAATTTGAGTTATACGTGTTCTGGATTATTAAGACATCATAAATTTTAGTTTTATCGAGATTGTGGTTCTTGTTAATCCATATCCTAAGGATTTTTCAAATCTCAGTTATATCGAGTTTGATTAAATCAATTTTTTTGAATAAAACAAGATAATCGATTTTTTGGTATGAGTGTTTATGAGGTTTACTACGTTTAGTTTACCGCGTTGATAGTTGTCTTTGTCAGATTTTTTAGTTCTGTCCGAGAAGTACTACAGGTTTTAGACTACTTGTATCGAGGAACAGTGTGTCTGATTGACAATGTTTACCGAGTTTGGGATTTTTCTCACAAATATCACTCATTTTCGTCTACAAAGATCCAATCTTTGAATCATACGTAATGTCGACATCCAAAACATATCAACAATCTCTCGCTGATGCCGGTTCTGAGACTAGGCCTCCCATGCTTGAAAGGGGTAGTTATATACCATGGGCAAGTAGATTTAGACGATATATAAATCGAGAGATAAAACCGAGAAGAAAGTGGCTTAACAAAGCACTTGATGAAGGTCCTTATCAGTTTCAAATGTTTGTTCCTACTGGTTCGACATTACCAACACTGCAGACTGCAGAGGATTTACAAGGTGATGAATTATTGCACTATGATGCTGAAATTGAGCTCATGAATCTGATTCTACTTTCTATTCCAAATGAAATTTACAACTCTGTGGATGCTTGCACTACGGCCAAGGAAATGTGGAAAAGAGTTGAACGTCTGATGAGGGGCACTATACAAAACCAAGTTGACAGAGAAACTCGTTTTACGAACGAATTTGATCAGTTTGTTGCTGAACCAGGGGAAGCACTTGTTTCTGTCTACAACCGCTTTGCTCAGTTAATGAATGATTTGGAACGAAATAAAATGATTTTTCCAATTGTCACAGTTAACACAAAGTTCCTGAATAGCTTGCAACCAGAATGGTTAAAATATGTCACCCAAGTCCGTCTTGCTAAACGTTTGACAGTGGATTCGTTTGATGATCTCTTTGATTACCTTTGGTAATTCGAGAACTGGTTAATGCATCACGGGCAAAGAAGTTAGAAAAGTCTCATGATCCTTTGGCTCTAGTAGCACACACGGGTTCATCTTCCAGAAATACCTCATCTTATTATGTAACGCATCCTACGTCTGTGGTTGATTATGACGATGAGTACAAAGGGATGATGTTCCAACCCAATTTAACGATCCTTAGCCTCGGCATGTTGTTACTTGCTCGAGCCATTACTCAAAATTTCTCTAATCCAACAAATAATCGTCTTCATACTTCATCCAACACCAGAAACCAAGCAATCATTCAAAGAGATAGAGTGAATATTCAAAGCAGGAACCCTAGTAATACTGGAAGAAATACTAGATGAGCTTATGTTCAAGAGGAAGTTGTTGAGGGATCTAATGCTCAAAATGAGACGAAAAAGGTTCAAGGACTTCTTCGAACTTCTTTCTTTAGGAAATACTTCAACTGTTCAATGCTACAACTGTAGTGGGAAAGGACATTATGCTAGGAATTGTCCAAACAAGAGTTCGGATTCGAAATACTTCATGGAACAAATGTTGCAGGCAAAAAGGCATGAAAGCTGGAGAACTTCTTTACCGATGAAGCATTATGATTTTTATATGATGATGCTTCAAGGTGGTAAAGAAATTAAAGAACTTAAGTGCAAACTTATGCTTACATGGCAGAATTCAACTCCAAGCCAATAATACTTTGAGGCTGGGCTAAGCTATGATTCTGCATTCATTAAGTGAGGTAAAATCTTCTATCCCTCAATGAGAATAAAGAACAAATGTATCCAATTCATACTAAAATTATTAACAGTACCATTGGTGATGATCAAATTGATAGCAATATTATATTTGACGAACCCAATGGAAATGTTAATAGTGGCAGTGTTGAAAAAGATACACATGTTCCTGACCTATATGCGTTAGAGTAACTAGCTAGAAATGCATATAAGGAAGCTGAGAAACAACAATTATTAGCTCAAAAGTCCAACAATACAAACACGACTTTGACTTGTCGCTTGAGTTGTATAGGAAAGGGTTGGGGTTTGGAAAACATCAATGGGATAACAATTATCTACCGAATATTTGAGGTGCTAGCCAAGCAAAACATTTTATTTTCAACAAGCTCAGTTCAATGTGCCTGTTCCGTGACGAGATATCATTCGAGATCTAGAAAAACAACAAGATAAATTAGATTTAGCTGTCACTGATTACAAGCGGAAAAATAAAGAACTTTAAAAGACTCATTTAATTTTAAAAAGACAAATGAGTGAAAATGAGGATAGTTATCATGACACTATTCTAGATCTCGAGGCCAAACTTAATAAGAATGTTGATCTAATACTTGAAAACTTGGCAAATTCCTTACAAGGAATGTTTATGCTTGGACCAAATCCATTGTCTGTGTATGATCCGCAATTAAAACATGGTTTGGGGTACCCGAATCCTTATACACTCAAGCAAGCAATTTCTCAATGTCCAAAGTTATATCTTTGTGTCTCTAGCTGAGTAATTCCAAAATTCCTTTGATGTTCGAGATACTGTGGACACTTTGTTGATGCTTCCAAAGGCCCAACAAAATATAAAAGGAAAATGAATGACCAATTGTTGTTGCAAACAAACTAGAATTGTTGGACAATTGATTACAAACTAAATAAATGCTCTTTATGAAAGACTTGTTCTCAAAAAGGATCTTTCTGCTTAGACAGAAATATTTTCCATCTTCTTTTATTCCTTCTGACAAGACTCCAAATGCAACTTCTTCTGTCCCGGCATCAATGCCGAGTGAGTCACCTTTGATCATACAATTGGATAAAATGAAAATTCAAAAGTTGTCTGAGTTAATTCAGAAAGATTATAAAAGAGCAAGCATTTTTTACACATCTCCTGAAGAAAAACTTATTGATTTGTCAAAGATCAATTCAAATCGAGTGTTAACAAGTTGCAGTTCTATATTTTGAATTCTTTAGGAAACTATTTCAAAGGGATATAAAAGATATGAAAGATGTTTTTAAGTCTACAGAAAGTGAACTTTGTGAAATAAAGAAGCAAAATGATTTTTTAAAAGATAAACTTTTGGAAGCATCCCTCATGCATGAAGTAGAAATAAGTGTGTTGTTAAATCATGAATGCGTAGATAATTCCTTACATGCTAAAATTGAACAAATCAAAAAGAATTCCATTGAGATTGAAGAGGGTTTGCAAGCAAAAATAAGAATTCTTGAAAAAGATGTTCAAAGATGTCAAAAGCAAAGTGTTGATTTTGAATTAAAGTTACAACATGAAAAGAAAAACATAAATAGGAGTCAACTTTGAATAATAAAAACACAAATCCTCTTGATTACTCCTGGATTTCAAAGATGGAGAAACTTGAGAATTAGAACGTGTCTTTGGAGTTTCAAGTGCAATCATTGATAAAAGAACGAGAAAATCTAAAATTAGAATATCAAAAGCTTTTCGATTCAATAAAAAAGATACGGTCTCAATCTCAAAAAGAAATTGATGAATTAATTGATCATGTCTCTGAGAAAACATATGCATATGGTGCTATTCGTGTTGAGAATCAGAATCTTTTAAGTACCATATCTGAGTTACAAACTAGATTGGAAACTGTTGAAAAAGGTAAGTCTGTAAATACTAAGTTTGACAAGACAATGTTTCTCAAAATCTTCTTTGTGTCACACCGATAAACAAATAAGTTTAAAAGAAAACCGGTTGTCTTCAAAAACTAAGAAAAAAACATGTAGTGGTCCAAAAACAGTTCACTTTACAGACTTCACCTGACAAACAAAGAAGGGAAAATTCAAACAAAAATTTCATAGCACATGGAATGTACAAAGTTGTCACAACACAAGAATCACAAACAAACGAGGCTAAGAGTGGTTTATCTTCTACAGGAATGAATGCTGCAATTAGTGTTAGAAGACCAATGAATAAAGATTCACTGTCAGACAGTGTCTTAGCTAACTCTAAGAATTCAGCAATAAGTACCAGTTTATGTTAGGAAAAATAAGCAAACAGATAAGACATCTGCAAATGTTATCTCAAACAAAGAGAATGTAATTGATGTTAATGTTGCAAACGCTTCTAAAGCAAAAACTCTTTTAATGTGTTTTTGTTATGCAAAATGGTGCTTATTCCATTATGTAAATATCTTGCAAATTATAAATTGAATGTGCATTCGAATGCTCATAGAGCTTTCTCCACTAATTCTAGAACACCAAAATCTTCAGACACTACTTATGTAGTTCTTAAGACTAGGTTTTCTGAGAAGTTGGCACAATCTAAGTCTTTAGATACTACTTCTGTAGTCTCCAAACCTAAGATTGATGTAGGAAGTATGTCAAAAGCTAAACATAAGGTCTCTAGTGCTTATAAGACAAAAGACAAGAATTTGCGAGATTACTCTTCTAGCATACAAACATGCACGAACAAAAATTAGAACAAGTCGTATATGGAAAAAATGGTTTGAATCACAACCAAATGTTGTTTGGTCTCCTGTTAACACGGCTCTGATTGTTCATAATAAACGTTCAACTGTGAAACCATCAGGTTCTGTTAAGAAATAGGTAGTCAAATTGCCTACTTGTCTATGTGTTGGTTCTTCTTGTATTGCAGGTAGTCCAGATCGTTCTGTGGATTGTTGACAGTGGTTGTTCAAAGCATATGATGGGTGATCGATCACTGCTGAAAAATTTCATTGAGAAATTCATGGGCATCGTTCACTTTGGAAATGATAATTTTGCAGCAATCACAGGCTATGACGATTATATACAGGGCAATATCACTATTTGTCATGTATATTATGTTGAAGGTCTTGGATATAATCTCTTTAGCGTTGGGCAATTTTGTGATGGTGATTTAGAAGTGGCTTTTCGTTCCAAAACATGTTACGTGCGATATCTGGAAGGAGATGATTTGCTCACAAGAGGACGCGAATCTAATCTTGAATTACTATCTCCATTTCTGGACTGGTGCTTCTTTCAACTGTTTGTCTGAGTCCAATAGCAACCTTCAGACAAAGTTATGGTTTTGGCACCGTCGACTCTCACATCTTAATTTCGGTACCATAAACGATATTTACCAGACTTGACTGGTTGATGTCTTCCAAAGTTCAAAATATGGAATGATCCACCTTTGTTTTTGCTTATGAAAGAGGAAAAGCAAGATAAGGGCTTTCATCCACCAATTGTTCCAAGGTGACACTCCAACATTGGAAAGTAATTTTATACCGATTTATGCGGACCAATGATGGTAGCTTCGATCATGGAAAGAAGGTTATATTCTTGTGATGTGTGATGATTTTCTTGATTAGACATGGTTTACTTTTTCATTTGAAATACGAAACTCCAGAGATCATAAAGGAAATTCATTGCTCAAGCTCAATTGAATTACAAAGCCAAAGTTTGCAAGATTCGTGCTGACAATGAATACTGAATTCAAAAATGCGACTCTTAAAGCTCATTATGAAAAGTTAGGCATCATGCAACAATTTTTAACTGCTCGTACGCCTCAGCCAAAAATGGAGTGGTTGAAAGACGTAATCGTACTCTTGTTGAGGCTGCTAGAACAATGCTTATCTTTTCTTGATTACCTTAATCTCTTTGGGCTGAAGCGGTGGCTACAGCTTGTTTTACTCAAAATCGATCAATCATTCATACACGACATAACAAAACACTTTATGAGCTATTACCCGAACGAAAGCCGAATGTTGAGTATTTTCATGTGTTTGGCTCATTGTGTTATCCAACAAATGACCGTGATGATCTTGGAAAAATGAAACCAAAAGCAGACATTGGGGTTTTATTGGTTATTCGAAAACATCAAGAGGGTTTCGAATCTATAACCGACGCACCAAAAGATGATGGACACCATTCATGTCAGTTTGACGAGCTTCAGTTATGGCTTCTGAACATGACTGTTAGAACAACCCGTGAATCCAACGATTTCATTATTATACTTCATCAGTTAGAAACAAAATGAATACTCCATCAAAGAAGATTTTGGATAATTTTTTCGGTCCAAATGTTAGAAAGAATATTTTGTGAGAGGTCTTTTGGTACACCCATCAATTTCCGCTGCACAATCGACTCAATTGCATGAAAGACTCACCTTCCACTATCTTCAATCATTGTTGAAAATCATGAGGCTCCTCCCATTGAAACTACGTTCTGACGAACAAACTTCTCTAATATCTTTGACAGACGCTGATGAATTCAATCAAGAAGATTCTATTGATTTTAATGGCAACATGGATTTTGTTCCATATAATACTTCAAGTCATGAGGAAAACGGCTACTCTAGAACCATCAAATGTGCAGAATTTCCACCAAGTACTACCCTCAACTCACATTTGGACAAAAGATCATCTTCTAGATCAAGTTATTGGTGACCCATCCAAATGTGTAATGACTCGTCAAAAGCTTCAAACAGATTCTGAGGTATGCATGTATGCATTAACCGTCAGCACTATCGAACCAAAGAATATTAAAGAAGCTATGGCCGATCACAATTAGATTGAGTCCATGCAAGATGAGTTGAATCAATTTGAGAGATTACAAGTTTGGGAACTCGTTCCACGACCAGAAGGAAAGAATATTATTGCTCTCAAATGGCTCTGGAAGAATAAGTGTGATGCTGAAAATATTGTGGTTCGAAACAAAACTCGTCTTGTGGCAAAAGGATACAGGCAGGAATAAGGCATTGACTTTGAAGAGTAATTTGCTCCTGTTGCTCGTCTTGAAGCTGTTCGAATGTTTATTGCTTATGTTGCTCATAAGAATATCACCATCTTTCAAATGGATGTCAAAACGGCTTTTCTTAATGGTCCATTGGAAGAGGAGGTTTATGTCAGCCAACCTGAAGGGTTTATTGATCCAGAATTTCCATATCACGTCTACAGATTAAAAAAAGCTCTATACGGTCTTAAGCAAGCACCTCGAGCATGGTATGACGAATTGTCTTCTTTCCTAATTCAACATGGGTTCACTAAAGGTATTGTTGACCCAAATTTGTTCACACGACGTCACGGGGAAGACATATTACTTGTTCAAGTATATGTTGATGACGTTATTTTTTTATCAACAAATCCAGATTTTTCAAAACGTTTTGCAAATCTAATGAAAAATAATTTTGAAATATCGATGATAGGTGAACTAAAGTTCTTTCTTGGACTTTAAGTTCATCAATCTCCCTAGGCATATTCCTAAGTCAGTCACAATATGCGATTGAGTTGTTAAAGAAACATGGTCTGGATGAGTGTGTCTCCATGAGCACACCTATGGCAACCGAGAGACTGGATGCTTTACAAGGCACTCCTACTGATTAAACGACTTATCGTCGTATGATAGGAGGGCTAATGTACCTAACAGCCAGTCGTCAACCATTGCTTATGCTCTTTTTGTATTGTGCTCGTTATCAAGCACGTTTCATACGGCTTACGGTCAAACACCTCAAAGAGGTTAAACGGATCTTTCGGTACCTAAGACAGTCCTATAACATAGGCCTATGGTATCCGAAGGATTCCGGATTTGAACTAATTGGATATTCAGATGCGGACCATGCAGGATGTAAAGACGACTGTAAAATCCGATTAAATGCTGGTTTTTTTGTTTAGTGTAATGAGTGCTTATCTTGAGGCGGCATATCATTCTTAAGACTTAGGCGGGACTTCTTCCTAAGACCTAGACACGTTGAATCCTGTCATAATTAACGCATTCGTATAAAGTATCTTTTAGTTTAATTATAATCTATCTTAAGGATTAAAGCAATGGTGATCTTGTTAAACCCTATCCCATCAGGACTTTACCCACTTACTGCTTGACGGTATTTTATATACTAGTAGTTCATTGTTCAAGTCTTTACAAATTGATTAAGAACGTACTCGTTGGGTCTAAGGGTCACCTACCAGTCCCACTAAGCCCACTAATCTAAAGGCAAAGATAGAACATTATTTGTGATCTTATGGGTCCAAATATATAAAACACGATATGGAGAGCTATCCCAGTATCTAGATCACTTGGTAAGTCTCACTAGACGCAGTTGAATGATAGGTCGCATATTCAAGCACATAGACAAGTATGAGGTGATAAACATAATTAAACAATCAATGATAAATTAAGCAATCGAGATTAAACAAACCAAACATTAAATCTTCATTAAGATGGCTAATACCCAAGGGTATAAGCCCATAACCATTATAATAATACAAGTATAATCAAACAACCAAGGTAAACTAACCACGTTAACGAACGATACTAAAAATCGAATGATTACAAGAGTATAGGAATTACACAGTGTCTTCTATGGAATTATTTTCGATGCTTGACATTGGCTGCTCTTTGTCTCTTCAGAAAATTAACTTTTATGTTTATGGTATAGAGAATATGATTTAGCACACTGAAAACTCGTTTTTAAGTTTTCTATTTATAGTCTTTGAAAATAGATGGATACGCCGTATTGAGTAAGGTTAATACGGCGTATAGGGGTGAATCCCTTAGAGTGCGCGCTACATTCACAATCAATTAGAAATAACTTTTATCAATTATACTTAATGCAGGATCTTTGATTGTTTGACCAGGTGGATATGGCGTATGTATTTAGAAGGATACGCCGTATTGGGTATTGAACGTACGCATTTTCTTGTGAAGTCCAGGCGTTGATACGCCGTATCTTCTCTCATGGATACGGCGTATGTAGTCAGAAATAAGTAATCTTTAAAAATCATCATTTAAGCTCCAAAAAGTGTGCCTTTTAACTTGTCTTCACAGTGTACTCCATAATTACTGCAATTAACAACTTTAAGCAATTAAGTAACAATTCTTGCAATAATTATATAAAAGTGGGTAATTTATTTGGGATAAATGATGCAATAAAAGTAACGTTATTTGATGTCATCAAATATCCCCCCACTTGAATCCTACTTGTCCTCAAGTAGACTCTAGAAATTTATTAAAAATGTATCCTAACCGAAGTTAAGGATTTTTCCTTTAAGCATTCTTTCATTAAATCACTTGTACAAAATCAAGCAACTTATGAAACATAGGAATGAAAACACTCAGATCACTCAACCAATCTTGGGTGTAACATTTAATGGGTACGCTTAATTGCTCGGCCTTGATTAGTTTTCTATCATATGATTGGCAAGGATACACATCTCCACCACTAGAGCTAAGGAGTAACAAGTTCAAAAAGGTAAACTGGGTTTGTTTTAAAGGCTTAAAAGGGTTGATCATTCTAACAATCTTTCACCAAAAGTACCACACCAACAAGGCAGCTGAATCACACATACATGGCCGTAACGACAGAATAGACATGCATGACTCAATCACATCCTTGTTCGAGTAAAACCCAAGGTTAATTTTTAGGAAAGGGAAATAAATTATTGTTAAATAAAATTCACAAAACAAATAGATTAAGCCTGAAAAAATAAGGTATATAGTTTCTAGTAACTTCCCGACCGTTCCATGATAAAGACTCAAAGATATATACAAACGTCTTGATCATATAGTGACAAAGACAACCTAAGTTGGCGTTCCCATAATGGTCAACTTTCTAGTCATCCATACTTATACATATTTTTACATAACAAGTGGTGATATCGGCCTACTTTATACAAAACTATACATCGTTGATTTTTACAACGTATCAACGAATAATTGGTTCTCCAAGTAATTTATTGGTTTAGGCTCAATGAACCAACTATCTTCATTCTTTCCTTCTTTTTTGATGCGATTTTCTATTTTTCCATTTTATTAAAAACAT